>OVBJ01002084.1:0-20701 GCA_900406535.1 Noccaea bulbosa
TTTTCTGTGAAGGCATACTATATAAGGATATAGTAAAGGTGTCACGAGAGGATAAGGAAAAAGAGAAGAGACAAGAAAAAAAGGTCTCGTTCATTCTGCCAAATGAGCTTGTTGAAGGTGAATCCTCTGAATCTGAAGCAGAGACATCAGATGAAGGTGGAGTTTCTTCAGGAAATGATGAAGTTGTTCCAGATTCAGAAGAAGAATCAGATGAAGGAGGACTTAAAGATTACCAGCTTGCAAGAGATAGAGAAAGAAGGGTCGGTATTAAACCTCCGAGTAGGTTTGATGATCAGGATGTAGCTGCTTATGCTCTAAATGTGTTCCAACGTATGAATGCAGAAGAACCTCAAACTTATGAGGAAGCCATAAGTTGCAAAGATAGACTGAAGTGGATTGATGCCACAAAAGAGGAGATGAATTCTCTTCTAAAGAATCATACATGGAAGCTTGTACAAAGGCCTGAAAAAGAAAGAACCATTGGGTGCAAATGGATCTTTAAGCTCAAGCCCGGAATAAAAGGAGTGGTGGAACCTAGATACAAAGCTAGGTTAGTTGCTAAGGGGTTTTCTCAGATCGAAGGGATTGATTATCATGAAGTTTTTTCACCAGTAGTGAAGCATACAACTATAAGGCTGGTGTTGTCGATGGTGGTTGATCAAGATTTGGAATTAGAACAGTTGGATGTAAAAACCGCTTTTCTACATGGAAATCTAGATGAGAAGATTCTAATGGAACAACCACAGGGCTTTGAGAAGGGTAATCAGGTCTGTTTGCTACAGCGGTCGCTGTATGGGTTGAAGCAATCTCCACGGCAGTGGAATTTGAGGTTTGATGAGTTTATGAAGACACAAAAATATACAAGGAGCCAGTTTGACTCTTGTGTATATTTCAAGTGTTTTGGTGATAAAGATTATGTTTATTTGCTACTATACGTTGATGATATGTTAGTAGTAGCAAAAGACATGAAGGAGATCACAAGGCTGAAGCACATATTAAGCAAAGAATTCGAGATGAAAGATCTCGGAGCAGCTAGAAGAATACTTGGGATTGATATTTTCAGAGACAGAAAAAAAGGTATTCTTCAATTATCTCAGCAAGATTATCTTGAAAGAGTTCTTAAAGATTATGGTATGTTGGACTCTAGATCAGTTCAGACTCCTATTGGTACTCATTTTAAACTATCTAGTACAAAGGCAGAGGATATAGCTGATACTGAGGTTGAGATGAAGAACATACCTTATTCTAATGCTGTTGGGAGTCTCATGTACGCTATGGTTAGCACAAGACCTGATGTTGCTCACGCTGTGGGACTCGTAAGCAGATTCATGAGCTCACCTTGCAAAGAACATTGGATGGCAGTTAAATGGGTGTTGCGATACATAAGGAATACAACAGATTTCAAGCTAACATTCACCAAGTCAGATAAGTTTGAAGTCAAAGGCTATTGTGATAGTGACTATGCTGCAGATTTAGATAGAAGGAGGTCAATTACCGGTTATGTCTTTCAGGCTGGTGGGAATACTATCAGTTGGCGTTCTGGACTTCAGCATATTGTGGCTCTATCAACGACGGAGGCTGAGTATATGGCTCTGGTTGAAGCAGCCAAAGAAGCTCTCTGGTTGAAAGGGATTATTGGTGAATTGGGTTTTCCGCAAGAGAAAGTTGAAATCTTTTGTGATTCTCAAAGCGCTATTTGCTTAGCCAAAAATAGCGTTCATCACGAGAGGACGAAGCATATCGATGTTCGATATCACTTCATTCGTGATACAGTGGCTGAAGGATCCCTGCAAATTTCAAAGATTAACACAAAGGTGAATCCGGCTGATTTATTAACAAAATCAGTACCGGTGAAGAAATTCGAAGAGGGATTGGACTACCTGAAAGTGCTAAGGCACTAAAGCTAGCTATGAGATGAGTTAGGGTTCCGGCGGTGAAGTCGGAGAAGGTGATGGCGGTGAAGCCGGAGAAGATGACGAGAGAGGTGAATCTCTCCGAAATTCTGTCTGAAACCAATCAAGGTGGAGATTGTCGTGGTTGTGATTGGGCTCAGACAGGTGGGCTCTATCTTTGGAGTAATGGGCCACGTGATTGAAGCAAGCCCATAAGAAGATAACCCTGCAACAAAGAAACGACATTAGACCTGCTGTTTACTTCAAGTAACAGAGAAGTTGAGTCATTAATAACAGAGAAGTAATTAGAGTGATTCACTTATCTTTTCTTTTGGGGTTGAATCTCTGTACGGTGAGTGACGTGAGCTTGGTGTGAGATCTCTTGTGTACTCTGTATCCTGGATATTACCCTTGAGAGCTGGTGAAAGCTCTCCGAGACGTACCGAGATCACGTTGATCTTGGGAACTCGTATATCTTGGTCTTCTTTAATTTCTGCACAACTTCAAACACAATCAAAACAGCAAAGGTATAACTAATAACTTGAAATCTGTATTGATAATCAAACTGAATACTTGGTCAAAACACCAACACTTTTGATCTTTGTGGTTTTTATTATTCTCCAACAATTTGCTTTTGCGGGTTTCTCCAACCAGTTTTATTAAAAAATCCTTGAATCGAATCACTTACTTGAGATTATTATGTTATTTTGTTTAGGTTTCAAGTGTTGATCTGTCCACTATGAATCCGAAAAAGTTGAATGTTGGTTCCAAAGATATAATCAGCAGTCTACCAGAAGCTCTAAGTCTCCACATACTGTCATTCCTTTCCACAAAAGAAGCTGCTCTAACTTCACTTCTCTCGAAAAAATGGCGGTATCTCTTCGCTTTCGTACCAAATCTTGATTTCGATGATCCCTTACGTATGTGTGCTGATAATTTGTATCTCCAAGAAAATACTGAGCTTCATAGAACTTTCATTGATTTCGTGGATAGAGTATTGGGCTTGCAGGGGAGTTTTCCTGTAAACCGTTTCTCTTTAAAGTGTGGAAATGGTGTTGATGAGGTTGGTGTCACGCGTTGGATACTCAAAGCGTTGGAGCTTGGCGTAACGGATCTTGATATACGCATCGCTCTAGATTGGGATAATGTGTTGTTTCCTCCACAAGTCTTTGTGAGCAAGTCACTCGTTAGGTTAAGAATAGGAGCTAGAATCGGTATCGTCTTTGGAGGTGGTCCCACCATTGACGTGGAACAACATGATTCCCTTCCAAAGCTCAAGACTCTCCGCATCGATTCCGTTGTGATAGGAAACCAGACTAACTTTTGTCTCGACAAGCTTCTTTCAGGTTGTCATGTCCTTGAGGAATTAGTTCTGATTAATCTTTGTTGGGATCATTGGGAGTCTTGCTCTTTGTCCGTTCCAACTCTCAAGAGGCTAACGCTCTGTGTTGATGAGCATTACGAAGGCCCAGAGAGTGTCACGTTTGATACTCCGGCTCTTGTCTATTTTGAATATTCCGATCCTGTTGCGTTGAAGTATGCATGCAAAAGTGAATTTCGATTCTCTTGTTGAAGCCAGTCTCCGTCTTAAAGTGGGATATAAGGAAGCAGGAGATGTAATAGAGTTACTGGAAAACGGAGAAGAATACATTGGAGGTATGGGATACGATATGGTCGGTGATGCAACAAATCTACTTTTGGGAATAAGCAATGTTCAGATCCTTTACTTATCCGCAAGCACTGTTGAGGTTTTGTATATTGATCTCAATCTCTTGATTGCATATGAGTGAGATGATCTGATGATTGATTTGGTTTTGTTTTTCAGGTACTCACGTTCTGCTGCAAAGCAATACCGATATTCAACAACCTGACTCGTTTAACTATTGAAAGTAACACAGAAGTTGGATGGGAATCATTGCCTAATCTTCTCAAGAACTGTCCGAATCTACAAACCCTCCTTTTCCAAGTACAAATCAAACCCTAAGGCATCCATCATGTGGTATATTTTTCAGTCATGAGAAACTGATTAACGTCTTTCTTTGTTGCTTTAGGGACTCCACCATAAAGCTACAGATAGTTGTGGCAACGTGTGCCGTTGCAAACCTTGGGAGAATATTCCTAACTGTTTAGCATCAAGTCCAGTGAAGGTTTTAAAGATACTGAAGTTGGGAGAGAAAATTGATACAGAATTAGAGCAGATCAAGCACTTCTTGGAGTCGATGCCGCATCTTGAGGAGCTCACTATATACTTCGATGATGCTTCAACTGATGATAATCCGGTTAAAGTATCCGAGGAACTTCAGAAGCTTCCTAGTGTAGCTTCACCAAAGTGCAAGATCCAAGTTATTTCCAATACCATCAGCTTGTCATTTACTGTACCCTCTTCCTCATCCATGAAAGGGATTGCTCCTGTTCTTTAATTAGAACAATCTTTCCGGATTCTCAGGTCTAAACTGGAAACCAAGATTCTCTTGTTTGGCTCATCCTAGCTCTGTGACTGGTGTTTAACCATTTGATCTTATGCTTGATTCAGTACTTGGTGTGAGCTGCTAATTTTGTCATGCAAGTCCCTTTAAAAAAGTCTAATCTTGTCATCTCGAATGTAATCAAATTTCCGAAACAGAGCATTGTTATTACATAACATTGATCTCATCTTGAATGTGAAATAACAAAGCCCAAAAAATAATAATAGTTTTTGATACAAACTCTTTTTTTTTTCACTGTCATCTTTTAACACGTAGCCATTTCAAACCCATTCTTAGCATTCTGATAGTCCTCATAAGCCATATCGATCTCTGCCTGTGAACTCATCACAAACGGACCAGACTGAACAACAGCCTCACCGATCGGTTCCCCTGCAATCAACAGAAATCTCAACGGTTTTGACGTTGACTTGTTCCGCACGCTAACTAAATCCCCCGGTCCAAACACAACAACATGGTGCGCCGGTATAGCGGAAGAGTTCAAGGAACCGAACACACCTTCATCGCCATCTATAATGTAGGCGAAAGCAGTCCAACATTTTGGAACGGTCTGGTGAGTTTGAGATCCTGGCTTGAGGGTAAAGTCAAGGTACATGATTGGTGTTGTTGTGTAGAAAGGAGATTTGATTCCCATTGACTCTCCGGCTATGACTTTGACCTCTACTCCATCTTCCTCTGCTCTTGGAATCTCTAAACTCGGCAGCTCTAGGTTCTTTGGCTCGATCCTGTCGAAAATCAAAGAGCAAAGAGATTGAAAATTGGACATCAAATCATTCACAAAGATCTCAAAGGTCATGATAATGAAGAATTTTGTCTCTTTTACATTCTGTGAATGGAAGGGAGGTTGATCCAAAGCTGTAAGCCATTGTTGACTTCTTGTTCAGGAAATTCAGAATGAACGATTCCTCTTCCTGCTGTCATCCACTGTCAAATCAAAACCAAAACTGAGTGAAACCAGAAAACTCCGAGAGGATTAGTTGTTTTTCTTCTTCTTTCTTGTTACCTGAACATCTCCGGCGCTGATTGTACTTTTATCACCTTTGAGAAATTTGTGAATGATACCTCCCTGCATAAATTTAAAGAACCATTTTTCGAAAGTCGTTAGAACCTTCGAATCAAGGTTCAAGAATCGTATCTATGGAGAAGATGTCGTTCTCTCACCTGTAGTATGTATGTAACACTTTCAAAACCTGCGTAGAGTTGATCTATATTACATCAGAGACATTACAGAACAGAGTAGGTTTTGTGTACGTATATGTATTTGCGTGTGTAAGAACTAAGAAGGTATCTGTGATATTGACCTCGGTGAGGATGATCCGGGAATCCAGCTGAAAGCGAAACTGATCAAGAAACATAGCAAATAAATGGCTGCTTTTAGATTATCGTATAAACTTGTGAACATCGAAAATATGGATTTTGGGGGAAGGAAGAAATTTACAGGAAAATTCAACTAGCAACACGAACGGGTCCAATAACTTCTGGTCAATCCTGTATTTAACCCAAAAAGGAGAAACATAACTTGAGTCTTGAAGCTGAAGCAATTTGATTTTACTGAGAAAATTTTGAGAAAGAAAGAAAAAATAAAACTCACTCTGTGATGGCATTTCTAGCGAGAGTCCCTTCGAATTCATTCTCAAGCTTTGCAAAAACTTTCTTGATTACTTGTCTCGGTACGCTATTACTGTCGGAAGAACCTGACATGACGATAATGATAAACTCTTCTTCTTATTTTATAATTTTTTTTGTTTGAAAGTAGAACGACGGAAAGCTTTTTACTTGTTAATGGAGGAAGTTAGTTCTCTGTATTTTGTTTGTGGCGTTTGTGTGTGTATATATATAGAGAGAGCGATGTAGGATGCACACTGCAGCATAGACTAAAACTGAAAGTTGTAGGTGAAGGAGAGTGGGTCCCATGAATTTGTTGTATGGAGTGTGGGACCAACGGTGATTATTGCTGAATTGTGAATTCATTAAATTAGGAGTGAAGTATACTCTTTTTTTTACAAAAGTTATTACTTTCCCAAAACCTAAATTCAGATTTCATTTAACTAGCGTAAAATGAATTATTTTGACAACACTAAATTTTTATCACATCCCTCTATTATATTATTATCCGACTCTTATTATTTGATTTGATGTATTAGTCTCAAGTCCTATCATTTTTCTTGTTATAAATCGTTGATGAATGCTAAACTTTTCATACGTTGTTTAATCTGAAAGACCAGTTGGAAAATAATCGAAAGAATATTTGCGTTCACACTAGTAAATAAGGGTGACAGGCCACGTGTGTGACTCAGGTACATGACACGTGGAAACATGTGCACGTATATGAAGTCTTATGCGTGCGGATTTGATATTTATAATTCAATCAACAGAGTACTTTCGAACTTAAAGTCCCAAAAGTTAAATGAAAATAAAAAATGATCATCTCAACATTAGCATTAACATTCACTTTTCACGTTCTGTTTAATTTAAGCAGCAATTAAGAAATCATAGATTTTAACGATTTGTTTTGTTTGTAGATTGACACATTTTGACTATATTAAGAAAGGTTATATATAAAATTAGTCATGCGTCTGTTTGCAGAAACATTCGCATATACTGTATATGAGACTCTTACCTGTATTTAATTTCATTTTTATATTGGAAATCCGATTGAGACTGGAAACCGGAAATCAGAACTATATTACTATTTCCATAACAATCTAAAAACTGAGAACAATAACTAAACAATAATTCGCAATGTCTTATCTTGAGTGGCGACAAGGTTTTGACCACAATTAAATGTCTTTTCAATGGGTGTTCACACTACATCTAATGTAATTCAAACGACTCAAAACCTAACTTTCTGAATAATTGAAACGAAAATTAATATTTAAAGAAAACTTGTTCGTTGTTGTTATGCAACGTTTGATAATAATAATGGCGGCTTAAGCTAGTAAGACAATTTTAATATTCTTCACCGTCAGGCTCTCATAAAAAAAATTAAAACTGAAATATTATTAAACCTCGTCAGTCACATGATGCAGTTGTTGTATACTACAAAATATGGTGGATGATTTGATGTCCGCTCCAAGTATGAACATCCGCATTTTACTCAAGCAACATATATACGAAAGTAACGAAACATTATATTTCAAGACATGAATATAACATATAACAGAATGATTTGACAAATCTTTTGAGTTTGTCCACATTGATCTTGAGACTTCTTGTGGTTGAACGGAAATGTACATATATATATATATATATATTCTAATTCATAGTAAGATGAGAAAAATGAAACTCCCACGTCCGACCTTACCTGATTCGTTAGCCGAAATGAACAATCCAACAAAAGATCTGCCATTTTTCCATGGAAAAAAAATTTCTGTAAAACATTAAAAAGCAAGCAATGAGAACACAATAATTCAGGATGTGCTCTCATAGATCCACAAACAAAAACAGCACACAACTTCTTTACTTAACATAATTCTTGTTGTGTGAAAAGGTGAGAACAAAAGACGGTTTCACTTTTAGGTGGGTTACTGAATACTATAGTTTTTTTTTTTTTTGGGGTAAAAGTACTGAATACTATAGTTAAATGGAAAGTTCCAAAAAGTCAATAACTTCTAGCAGCTCTCTGGTTAGTAAATTGTTCCATCAGTTTCTACAGCTGTGGGTTCTTCTCCCCCACCACTACCCTCTTTAGCACACAAATCCAAAAAATCCCAACAATACACACACACACACATTAAGAGAGGGAAGAGAGACGTGAGATATGTGAACATAGTTATTATATGGATTTGACTTTACTTTTAACATCTTCTGTTAACCCAAAAGGCCTCGTGGCTGGCCCACCACTTCCAGTTCCACCTGTTTCTATAGTTTTGGTAATAAACCCAACACTGTTCGGTTTCTCACCGATTTAGTTCATGCATCCAATCATCAATGATTGAATAGACTGAAAACAGAGAAAGTCATTCATTCACACCATTCACAAAATGCAGCATCAGAAGTAGAACTTTAGGAATTGAAACAACTTGAAAGCAACATAGATTTTTTTAAAAAGTTTGAAAGCATCGTAGATATTGTTTAGTTTCCTCTCCACTTGATTACAAAGAACACCAAAATAACATTGACTTCCATAGAAACTTCGGTCTCATGTTGCAAAAAGAAAAAGAAAAAAATGTCTGAGCGAGGGTTCGAACCGGGGACCTCTAGTGTGTGAGACTAGCGTGATAACCGACTACACCACCCAGACGATTTTTTGTTCAGTTCCTTCGTCACTTGACTTTAACACAACATAAGAAACAAAAAAACCATGAACTAAAATTTCTCAGAAAATAAATGTGAAGTACAAAGTACAAAAGTACAAACAACCGAAACACAAAAATGAGAATCTTGATTTGAGTTTTTAGATCATCTACAAATACTTGACCATGGGGAGACATCCAAAGCTTCCAAATAGTAAAAGAAGAATGACATCCAAAAGGAATTTAGAAATCTTCTAAAGGGACAATCCATATTTCATCGACAAGGAAATGGGAAAAGAAGGTGATAAGCTTAGGTTATCAGAGATGACTTGGATCTTGCATTTAAGTGAAGCTACTTCAGAAAGCATCTGCAGTTGGCTTGATACTTCACTCAGATCATTTTCGACTGATGTATTGTAGTATATTATGAGTTTTTCAAGATTTGGCATTTTCTTCAAGAAATGCTTGATCTTCTCCATTTCCATCTCCATGTTCAGATCGTCACCCTCATCGTAGGCTTCTCCAAATTTCAATATGGTTAGAAACTTCACCGGACACTGTGATAGCGAAGAAGGACATTTCTCCAAACCTTGGCACAAGCAAACATCTCCACATCTCTCTGTAGCTTTGTGATGCAGTCCCTAAAAACATATATTAAAAGAAACATCTCAAACTTAATCATGCATGTAAAATGAGTCAACAGATTCCTTTTCAAGGGCTTGATTTCGTTACTTGGAATACAAGGGTTTCAAGATTTGGACAATTCTTGAGCAGGTCTGGCAATGATTCCCATCCTACTTCCGGATTAGAGGAGTCAACAGTTAGATGAGTCAAGCTGTTGAATACAGGTATCGCTTCATAGCAAAAGTTAAGTGTCTGAAACAAAACGAAACCAACAAGATTAGATATCAACATTTCCAATCACTAGCTAACTAAATCCCTTTAGTAATGTAAGATTCACATACCTCGAGAGTTTCATAAGATAAGTGAAGGGTCTTCACATTGCATATTCCCATAAGAAACACTGCTGCATTACCAACCATCTCTGTCTTTGTCTCCTCATCAACATCCGATGCATTTCTCACATTGTCTCTCTGATCTTTTGTCATCCGAATACTGATGCTAGCTTCAACCAGAGAATCAAAACTCACTCTTGGATACTTGTGCGCAATGGTATCAGAATATTTTAAGGAGACAACATTTGGAGAATCAAATGACACACTCTTAGGATTTTTATTATAGTCTGGACAACACAGCGTTAGTCTCCTGAGGATTTTGGAAGACACAGAGCAAGAATCCCAAAAATCCCACCACGAAAGATAAGCCAAACCTAATTCCTCAAGAACAGGACAACCAGAAATAAGCTTTGCAAACCCAATCTCACCCTCTTCAAACACAACTGAATCTAGATTCAGAGTCTTAAGTCTTGGAAGACAAACGTTCCTCAATTTAACTCTGGGACCTCCTATTTCCAGCTTAACCAGTGTCTTGCTCGTGAAAATCTTTGAAGGCAACCAATCAACCAATGAGGGAGAGACATGTAGAGAAAGATCTGAAACACCATGTCTCAACACATTTGATATCCAAGGGAAGACATCTTCATCCGCAATACCGTCTCCACATTTTAGAGACAACTTGTTAACATGATCTTTCTCTCGCAGTTTCAATACTCTATCCACAAAATCTATAAAACTCGTTTGATCATGCATCATTATTTCCGGATGCAGAGAGGATAAGTCATCAAAATCAAGATTTGGAACAAGAGCAAACAGATACCGCCATCTTTTTGAGAGAAGTGATGTCAACGCAGCTTCTTTTGTGGACAAGTTTGACAAGATTTGGCAAAGAAGATTGTCTGGTAAACCGTTGATCACATCTTTGGAACAATCGTCCATGTTCTTCGTTCGAGACAGATCTGCACTTACAAGTTACAAACCTGAACAAATATTATCCAACAAGAAGAATTCAGAAGCTGAACTCAAATACCAAAATACACGGTCCTAAACTCCAAAGTCCAAACCAGTTTCAAGGTCTTTTCCTTAACACGAAGCACAAAAGAAAAACCAGATCCTGTAGGAACACAAGATCTTGAAGCAAAGATTACAAAACTTACTTGGGTTGGGTGTAAAAACAGAGCCCATCAATAATCAGTCTACAACTTCAATCAGACGGTGAGGGTAGTGAAAGAGGAAATTTAGGATTTTTATGCAACTTGTGGACCAAAAGTGAAGTAGCAGCAATCGTCTTGCAAACAAGAAGAAGCAAGACTTGGGATGTTTAGTTTACATTATCTTGCAACTTGCAAGGCTAAAAATGCAATTTCACAAACTAAAAGACATTATTTTGTTTCTTACCTCAAAGATATTGTAAGTAATTGAATCTTGTTTAGAGAATGAAGAAGTCAGCTTCAAACGTATTGACTCTAAAAGGACACAATAGCAATAAACACCAGTCGTTAAGCTGAATTACATTAATGGACAAAGACAAAGCATAAAACAGAAGTCTTTAACCAACAAACCAAGAGAAGCTTGCTTAGCAAACTATACGAAAACTTGTAACCAAGACACATCCAACGGATTTTCTAAATAGATAAAAGAGGCTTAAGATAGATTCAAAAGGACTTTGGACACCAGAAAGTTCACAAATACATATTGAGAATCTGAAAGAGCACAAGGCACAGATTAACAGAACAGAGACCAAACTATATACTTGAGCTAAAACTAACAACCAAAACTCTGCTTAACTTCTCTGGGATGAAACATGATGATCTTTAAACCGGAGAGGTGTTTGTAAAGGAGACGAGTTCTCTTGTTGATGAGGAAGAGCGCACAGTAGATGCTAGGCTGATATTATCAGCAGATATTATCTGGATATCGAATTTGGGTGAGGCTACTTTTTCAAGCACCTGAAGTTCAGTTGATACTGTACTCAGATCATCATCAACTGAAATATGGTAGTACAATATCAATTGTTCAAGATTCGGCATTGACTCCAAGAAATACTTGATCACCTCCGTCTGGTTCTCAATGTTATCCCTGTCACTAGAGATTTGTCCAAACTTCAATACCTTTAGCATTTTCACCGGACTTGATGATAGGCTAATAGGAGTGCCCTCCCAAGGTTTGCACATGCACCCCGCATCATTGTCCCCACATTTGTTTGCATCTTTGAATTGGTATCTCTCAACGTCACATTGATTTGTGTTTCTGCAATGGAGTCCCTGCAGCATCATAAAGGATACCGTTTTCAGAATTTAATTGTGTTAACAAACTTTTTAATAAATGTGACTATGAGAGTAACAATTTTAAGTTCTTATAACAAAGCCGAAGAACTAGAAGAAAAAAAACACCACCAGATACTTTCAAGATTCTTCTTAGTTTTAAAAGGACCAAAGCATAAAACATCTGTAGTTTTAAAGCAAGATGCTGAGCAGAGTACAAATTACAGAAACAAAAGAAATCTTAAACTGCTTTTAGCTTTAGATCAAAGCCAAGAAAATTCATCTTCTGAAGGATCATATTCATCAAAAGGATCATATTCTTCTTTTGAATGAGCAAATTCTTCTTCTGGAGGAGCATATTCTTCTTCTGGAGGAGCTGTAGACCATCTCGTTGTTAAGGAAGAAGGCAAAGTAGATGCCAAACTAAGATTCTGAGAGACTACGTGGATCTTGCACTTTGGTGAAGCCATTTTACGAATCTTTTGAAGCTTCTTGGATAATTCAAACACAGAAGGGTCATGTGATGT
This sequence comes from Noccaea bulbosa, assembly GCA_900406535.1. NCBI lineage: Eukaryota > Viridiplantae > Streptophyta > Magnoliopsida > Brassicales > Brassicaceae > Noccaea > Noccaea bulbosa. The sequence goes on from OVBJ01002084.1 coordinate 12,358, forward strand.
CTTGTAGTATACTATCAACTGTTCAAGACACGGCATTTTCTTCAAAAAATGCTTCACCTGCTCTAATTCCATCGTTGCCTCATCGTAGTTTTCACACATTACTATCTTCAGCACCTTCACCGGAGAAGATGAAAGGCAAGAAGGATGCTTCAGACGTTTACAGCAGCACACGTTCCCACATCCATTGTTACTTTTGTGGACAAGACCCTGAAAGAAGCATATAAAAGAAAGGGTTCAAACTTGGATTTCTCTTCATGGGACAGATAAACAAAGATGCTTAATTTAACGGTTTTTTTCTCTTAATACCTCGAAAATAAGGGTTTCCAGATTTGGACAATTATTGAGAAGACCTGGCAATGAATCCCATCCAGTCTCCGAGTTACTCTCAACCGTTAACTGATTCAGGTTGTTGAATACTGGTGTTGCTTCACAGCAGAAAGCAAGTACCTAAAACAACAACAAAAATAACAAATCAACACACTTGTGATCACTAGCTGAAGCCATTATAACCTAAATATTAAACTAGATGAAACAAGAACATGACAAAGATGGGATTGACATGTAAACAAACCTCAAGAGCTTTGGCAGATAAATAGAGGATCCGAACATTGCATATTCCCATAAGAAAATTTGTAGCATTACCGACCATCTCTTTCTCCACGTGATCACCTTCCGAGAAATAGCCGTCCTCTGAAAAGGTTGCATCTGCAATCTGATCACCTGTCATTCGAAGGCCTATATGAGCTTCGACAAGCAAATCGAAGTTAACTTTAGGGTACTCGTGTGCAACAGTGTCAGAATATTCCAAGTACTCAAGGTTTGGCGTATCGAATGAGACGCTCTTGGGATTCTCATCAAAATCGCTGTCATAGTCCTCACATGAAAAGGTTAGTCTCTTGAGCATTGTGACAGACACAGAGCAAGACTTCCAATTTTCCCAACCGATATTCATCAGAGCTAATTCCTCAAGCACGGGACATCCAGAGAGAAGCTTTGCAAACCCAACACCATTCTCTTCAAACACAACAGAATCAATATCCAAAGTCTTGAGCTTTGGAAGAAACACATCTTCCACATCCTCACCTAAAGTAAGATCATTTCCCGGTCCTAATTTCAGCTTAACCAGTGTCTTGCTCACAAAGATCTCTGGAGGCAAAGGATATTCCGAGAGGCTTAAATCAAAATCTGAAATACCACGCTTCAACACATTGAGTATCCAACTAGTGACACGATCTACATCAGGATAATCACTACAGTCTAGAGAGAATCAGTTAATGGGGGCACTCCCTTGCAAGGCCAAAACTCTCTCCACAAAGTCCATAAAACTTGTGCTTGCCACATCATCATCGCCATTGCTTTCAAAATCAAGATTTGTTGCAGAGGCAAACAGAAAACGCCACCTTTTAGAGAGAACCGATGAGGAAGCTGCTGTTTTTGTAGGAAGGAAAGACAAGATGTGCGAAATCAGAGGATCTGGTAAACCGTTGATTATATCTCTTGAGACGAGATCCATCCTTTTTTCGAACAGAAGATCAACACCTACAACCTAAACAATAAGATTTTCAGAACTCAACTCCAAATACCGACATCCTTAAACTGCAAAACAAGTTCCAAGCTATTGTCTTTTTACACAATAGTACGATTCCAAACCGGAAAAAAAAATAACAAAGAACGCTAATTACTGGAGAAGAATTAGAAGCAGAGACTGCGTGAGGACAGGAATCAGAACAAGAAATGAAGAAACTTACTTGACCCCATCAGAACAACAGTACTGACAACTTCAGAGAAACCGGATTCGGAGTTTTTGTGGTGGTAAGGAAGGATGTTGAAAATGAAACTTAGGGTTTTGGTGCCGTCGTCGTCGTCATTGACTTCGGGATGGAAACGACGCCGTTACGCTGCTGAGGGGACAGTTTAATGTTTAAAATTTTGGTTTTTTCTCAGTTTTGGCTCTTAAATTTAAAAATTATGCAAGTTCCGAAAACTAGTCCTTATTTTATGCAAATTCTCATAATCTTTTGATATTATACAACCAAAAGTCTTGTTAAACAACAAAAACAAGAGAAGTTTGCTTGGAGTTTTAGAGGTTTAAGCAAACATTACAAAAGATGGCATATCATGAACATGAATGACCAGAAAGTACACATATTGAGAAGCTGAAAGAGCAGAGACCATACTAAAACTAACAACAACCAAGGCTTTGCTGATCTTCTCTAAGATGAAGCCGGATGATCTTCATACAGGGAAGGTGTTTTTAAAGAAGACGAGTCCATTTGTCGACGAGGAAGAGTGCACAGTGGATGAGAAACTGATGTCATCAGAGATGACTTGGATCTTGCATTTGGTTGAGGCTACTTTTTCAAGCATCTGAAATCCGGTTGATACAATACTCAGATCACCGTCAAGTGGAGTATCATAGTATAATATCACCTGTTCCAGATTAGGCATTGTCTCCACAAAGTACCTGATCAGATCCGTCTGCTTATCCATATCATCTTTGTAATTAGTGATTTCTCCAAACTTCAATACCTTTAGGATCTTCACTGGACTTGATGATAGCCAAATAGGAGTGCCATGCCAAGGTTTGCACACGCACCTGTCCGCACCCGTCTCAAAACATTTGTTTGTGTCTTTGAAACGGTAGTCGTCGTCCATACATTGATTTGTATCACCGTAATGGAGTCCCTGAAGTATATACAACAAAGGTAAGTGTGTTTTTCAGAACTATAATAAGTGTGTTTGAAAAGAATATGTCAGCTAATGCAAGAAAAGGATGTGTGCTGGTACTTCGAAGACAAGGGTTTCTAGAACTGGACAGTTCTTGAGTAGATTCGGCATTGACTCCCAATCCACATCTTGGTCAGTCTCAATTGTTAAATGAGTCAGGTTGTTGAAGACTGGTATTGCTTTACAGCAGAAAATAAGGACCTGGAAAAAAAAGGATCATTATTCACTTGCAATCATCAACTTGAAGAAACCTGATGGAACTAAACATGGTTTGAATTAGGCATCAATCACTTAGGTTTAACTCTAACAACGAAGCGGGTATTTGTCTTCTTATACTTTGAGAGAAAAATAAAGATAGATAGATGGGATTGATATGCAAACCTCAAGAGCCTCAGAGGATAAATAAAGCGTCTTAACATTGCTTATTCCCATGAGAAAATCTGCTGCATCTCCAACCATGTTTAATGAATAGCCATAATGACGATTTACTAGATCTCTTGCGTCAAAGACCTGATCAGGTGTCATTCGAATGCCTATACTAGCTTCCACAAGTGATTCGAAACTGGCTTTTGGATAGTTGACCGCAACAGTATCAGTGTATTCCAGATAGGCTAGTTTTGGAGTATCGAACGATACACTCTTTGGATTCTCCTCGGCTGATATCTTCTCTGAGCAAATTGTTACTCGCTTGAGGGTTGGGCTGGACACAGAACAAGAATCCCAATGATCCCACAGCACTTTAATCATAACCAGCTCCTCGAGCGCATGACAACCAGAAATGAGCTTGGCAAATGCAGCACCACTCTCATCGCGGAACGCAACATCATCGATGTGCAAAGTCTTGAGCTTTGGAAGGAAAACTTCTCGTGCGTCAATGGTGAACTCATCTGTGCCTGCTACTTTCAGCCTAACCAATGTCTTGCACATCAAGACCTCTGGAGGCAACGGATACCTATATTCCGAAATGATGTACAGATCAAGATCTACAACACCACGTTCCAACACCTTGAGTATCCAACCATTGACCCGAGATGGATCAGAACCAATCTTACACTTGAGAGAGAATTTGTTTAACGGAGCACTCCCTTGCAAAGCCAGTACTCTGTCCACAAAAAGCTTAAAGCTTTGACGCAAATGTATCCTTCTTCGTCTACCCATCTTAGGACGGTCATAGACGGAGTTATCCAAATCCAGATTCGGTACACAAGCCAGAAGATACCTCCATCTTTTGGCGAGAACTGAAGTCAAAGCAGCATCTTTTGTGGAGAGGAATGACAAAATGTGGCAAACAAGGGCGTCTGGTAGATTGCTGATTAAGTCTTTGGAGCCAAGATCCATCTTTTTCGAGTTCATTGAGGTAAATCAAGAGTTAAGACCTGGACAAACATGTAAGAAATTCAATCAGAGGATTTCAGAGGGTATGCGTTTTTGCACAACCGACAGGTTTCGTTTCAATCAAACAAGAACCCACAAACGCAAATTGCTGGAGGAAATTAGAAAAATTAGATACTACAAAAAGCACAAGATCCAGAGGAAGAAACTGGCAACTTACTCGGGAATAAAAGCAGAAGCTCAGAACTGTCAGCACTTGGATTCAGAGTTTCAACTGGATGAAGAAATTAGGATTTTTCGCAATCGTCGCTGAGAGTGAATTATAGATTCTCATTTCTCAGTGCTGCTGCTGTGACCAAAAAACGAAAAACCATTAACTTAGGCTTTGGTTGCTAATTTTTCTATATACTTATTTTTTAATGGGCATATTTTATCTTCTTATAATATCTTACAACATTCCTCTCCTCTTAAATTCGATGGACTAAAAAAATTAAGCTCAAGTAACTCGTTATCTCATCTCCATCAAGAAATCCGATAATTTTTGTCTGGTAGAAAAAATGTGATTTCTTTTCAACGTAACTTATATTATATGGCAATTTAGTTCTCATGTTTACATATCTTTTACCAATAACAGTTTTAGAAAGAAAAAAAAACATGAAGTTAACATGAAGGACAAAGCATCAAAAGACATGTCTTTAAAGATTAAACTATGATGCTGAACAAAACAAGAGAGAAACAAGAGAGCATCTTGATTAGAGTTTGGATCATTTGAGCAAACTATATAAAACATGTAGCCGAGACACATCCATGACTTGGAGATAGTAAAAGAGCCATGAGTGATTCCAAAAAAGACCTGAGAAACTCTTGCCAAGGAAGAGAAGCTCATTTCATCGAGGGCACAGTACACGACAAGCTGAGGTGACCAGAGATTAGTTGAACATTGCATTTGGGTGAAGCTACTCGAGGAAGCCTCTGAAGTTTGTTTGACACTTCAACCAAATCTTTACCAAATGATTCATCACAGCGTATTATTAGTTGCTCAAGATTCGGCATCATCTCCAGAAAAAGCTTGACTTGCTCTATCTCATCATCATAGATTTTACCAAACTTCAATATCTTGAGCACCTTCACCGGACTTGATGATAAGCAACAAGGAGGAATCTCTTCTTCCTCTTCCATCTCCTCCTCAAAAGGTTCGCACAAGCACATGTCTCCGCATCTATCTGTGGCTTTGTGGCCGAGTCCCTGAAAAACATAGAAGAAACATCTCTCACACTTTTCGACAAACGAATCAACATATGCTTTTTAAAGCATTTGTTTCATTCATACCTGCAAGACAAGAGTTTCCAGATTTGGAGAGTTCTTGAGCAGAGCCGGCAATGATTGCCATCCTATTTCCGGTTTACTCTCAACAGTTAAACAAATCAGATTGTTGAAGACCGGTATTGCTTCACAACAGTAAGTTAGTACCTGAAACAAAACCATATCAACAAGAACATCATCACTTATTTGCAACCATCAACTCAAATTCTTAAACAATGTCAAAGAGGTTCAGGTTGTTTTGTTCTAAGTTTACCAACTAAGTAGCACAAGTTATAACAAAAAAGACAAACCTCAAGAGTGTCGGCAGATAGATAAAGGATCTTCACATTGCTTAATCCAATTATGAAATCTGTTGCGTTACCAACCATTTCGTTCTCCTCATGGCCTTCAGAGTAATGTATCTCTAAATCTGAAAAACTAGCCTCCTGTAAAAAGTGTGCCAGTCCTGCTTGCTCTTTTGACATCCGAAGATTGATACAAGCTTCAACAAGCGAACCGAAATTAACTTTAGGATACATGTCGGCAATAGTATCAGTAAACTCCAAGTAGACAAGATTAGGAGTATCCAAAGACACACTCTTTGGATTCTCATCAAGCTCTTGCCAGGAAAACTTTAGTCGCTTGAGAGTTGGGACAGACACACAGCCAAAATCCCATATGAACCAAGATATGTCATCCAAAACTAAATCCTCAAGCACGTGGCAGCCAGAGAGAAGCTTGTCAAGCCCAACGCCATGCTTTTCAAAATGGACTCCTTCAATACAGAGAGTCTTAAGCTTTGGAAGACATGCATCTTCAACATCAATGCTGGGGCCACGCCCGGAACTTAGTTTCAGCCTAACCAGTGTCTCGCTCAAGAAGATCTCTGAAGGAAACAGAGAATCCGATTCAAAACCAATGCCTTGTGTAAGATCCGATTCCAAATCCATGCCTAGTTTAAGGTCCGAGACACCACGTTCCAACACATTGAGAATCCAGCGAAAGATACGGACAGGATCAACAGGATCATCGCCATCTTTGATCTTTAGAGAGAACTTGTGTACAGGAGAATTGTCTTGCAAAGCCAAGACTCTGTCCACGAAATCCATGAAACTTGTAGGAACGCTGCTCTTTCTCTGAGTGATCATTTCCATGATACCGTCAATTCTTACAGGAATCTTTTTCACCTCTCTAGGAATCAGATAGACGGAGTCATCGAAATCAAGATTAGTGACAAAAGCAAAGAGATACCGCCATTTGCTCGAGAGAACCGATGTGGAAGCAGCTTCTTTAGTGGTAAGGAAGGACAAAATGTGGGAAATCAAAGGATCTGGTAGGCCACTGAGTAAATCTCTAGAACCACCAAGATCCATCTTTTTCGAAATCACTGAGTTACGACCTGAAAACCAAAGACAATGAGCTCGACATGAACAAGACATTGTCACAAAACGATTCCTTCAGATTTCAACTTTCTCTGACTCATATTGGTTCCCAATACCAAAGGTTGTTTCTCTCACACAATCTGCAAGGTTCCTTTTAAGTCTAAGATCCCCAACCGAGAAAGCTAAGAATCGAACATGCACATATAGAAATCAAATTTGCCAGATTGAGGGAAAAAAAACACAAGATAGAAATGGAAACTTACTTGGGGATAAAAGCAAAACCAGCAAAAATCACTCAACTACTGAGAACATCAGACAATCGCATTGCTACTGCGGGAGGAGGGAAGTGATTTGTTGAAATTTAGGGTTTTGGCTACTGTAGGGCGACGGTGAAGAAGAGAGATCATATAGCAATGGGTGCTTGATTATAGAAAGGGCCAGCCTTTTTATTATAAGTCTTGAAATATTTTGTAGAAGGAGTATAGATTTTGTCTGAAGATTTTGTGTGCTATTTTGTCTTAAAGATTTTGTATAAAGATGAAAGATTTTGTCTACTGTCAACTGTCAAGTCTAAAGATTTGTTGTTGTGAGATATTTCCTTTGGTCAGTTAACATGTAACTACTGTTATGACTATGAGCTAGCGACAGAATATCCTAAAGCTAAAAGCTACGAATGTTGTAACTCAGCTCGATCGATCCTTATTTATTCTTAGTTCTGAATTTGATATTTATCTTTAGGATTTATTTTCGGATCAATCATATCTGTGACCGTGTTTAGCCAAAATTTTTGTTTACGAAGTTAAGGCCCATACGACCAATTAACAGCGTAAACGCGGTTAAAACAACTAATATAAAGCCCATAATCTTAAGGAAACCAATTGTACCAGATTTTGTGAACCCGAAGATTGGATCAGTAGAGAGCTAAACCGGCAGTGAGGGAGATCATTATTGGATCATCATGAACAACCCCATAAAGTTTTACCGAAACCATAATTATATAAATCAAGGGAAACACAGTCAATCCCGTTTTCAAACAAACTGATCCGCTTAATCGAAAGACAGACTTAAAAAGATAAGTATATGTAGACTACACCAGAAAATAGCTCACACGCAACACTCCACGCGATAACATATATATAAGAGAGATATTGATTGATATACTCTTGGACACGTACAAACAAACCCATCACAGATGAGTTTCGCCGCTATTATATGTAACATATATTAGACGGAAGCTCTTACGTTAAAGAAGCTCAACATCTCCACGAAATGGATCCTCTTCAAAAACCTAAACATGATCGGTAATGTTTCTTGCTTCTCAAGTAAACCCTCTTCAAACCAATATTCTGAACCAATATTTTCAAGGTCTTTTCCTTAACACGAAGCACAAAAGAAAAACCAGATCCTGTAGGAACACAAGATCTTGAAGCAAAGATTACAAAACTTACTTGGGTTGGGTGTAAAAACAGAGCCCATCAATAATCAGTCTACAACTTCAATCAGACGGTGAGGGTAGTGAAAGNCAGTCGTTAAGCTGAATTACCTTAATGGACAAAGACAAAGCATAAAACAGAAGTCTTTAACCAACAAACGCAAGAGAA
>OVBJ01002085.1:0-20695 GCA_900406535.1 Noccaea bulbosa
AGGAGATGAACGGTGAAGAAACAACAACAGATCTGCTCCAGAAACTCCCAAGAACCACCAAAATCGCCTCTGCCTCTTCTCTGAACTTGTTTTCTCCAAAAAGTGACTCTGAAACGCGGCCACAAGCTTTTGTTCGAGAAATAGGGCTTCCCTTGCCCAACCAGCTAAACCGGCCGACTTAAATCGAACCGATCTATTTTCCTGAAACTGGTGTCGATCGACACCACTCCTTGGTATCGGTCGACACCCATCGACTCAAACCGGAAATCAACCAGATAACCGGTGTCGATCGACACCACCTTTGGTGTCGATCGACACTAGTGATTTAAGAGCTTTTTACACATTTTCTTCGAAGTGTTTGAACCTTAGACCGACTGTACAACAATCAAACAAGAACATGTACAATCAATCCTAATTTCACACCTTAAAGAGCATATGTAATCCACTCCTGAACCTCTAATGCCGTCCGATACCATTTCTAAACGACTTTCTGGTTCACGGATGTTACAAAGACCATACTCCATAAATTTACCATTCCATAAATCACAGATGTTATAAGCCAAACTTTTCCAGCAAAAGACAAGGGCTTAACTGTCAACTATGCAGTTTAGACGTAACTTTCTCAAGGGGCTGCAACGTAGCCATTATAATTCTTGATGGATTTAGAGGTAACCCCAGGTATCTTGTCGGGAAGCTACCAATTTTAATCCCTGAGATTCCACTAAGCATCATCTCCTCGATCTCATTGTATCATCCAAAGAACGCTTCAGATTTTGAAGGGTTCATCTCTAACCCACTTATCTCCTTAAAATCGCTCATAACTTTTAAAATACCCGTTAGAGAATGTCTTGATCCATCAGTTAAAATCAGCAAATCATCCGTGAATAAAAGATGAGTTAATCTGGGATCAGAACATTTTGGATGAAGTCTGAATTTTCTTTGGTACACCGAATTTTCCAGCTTCTTAGATAAAACTTCCATGACCAAGATAAACAAGTATAGAGATATAGAATCGCCTTGTCTAAGACCTTTTTTGCCTGCAAAGAAATCTGCTAACTCCCCATTCACGACCACGGAGAAACGCGGTGATGAGATGCACTCAGTTATCCAAGTTCGAACCAATGGTGGGAAGTTCTGTGCTTCTAGGATTTTAAGAACGAAATCCCAACAGACAATGTCGAAAGCCTTTCTAATATCAATTTTCAGTGTAGAGCTTCTTGCACAAGTTGACTTCTGATAGTCTCTTATCAACTCCGAGGCTAACAACACGTTTTCGCCTAAGTTTCTGTCTTTCAGAAAAGCCGCCTGGTTCGGGCTAATACTTTCCATTAGAATGGATTTCATTCTGTTTGCTATGATTTTAGAGATTACCTTATAGATGATATTACAACATCTTATAGGCCGATAAATTTGGAGATTAGCGGTCGATAAATTATTATTTAGTATGTTTAAAGTATCTTTAATGAGGTTTAAAAAAAAAAAAGGATATTTAATGACTAAAAGATTACAAGCATAAATTCATACTAATCTTTATGATATGTGGAGAGATAGATAATTTTTATCACTAAACTTGTTTATATTAGTCAATGATGACTGACATCCTAAAATACATGAGAATAGTTCCAATATCTATTTTAGTCAACATCAAATTTTCCAAAATAAATGATATAGCCACTTGACCAGAATTAGTTTACGGTATTAAGGTTATCTCTTGTAATTTTTTAATGACGCTACTTTTATCCACTGCTAAGAAGCATTTATCACACCGGTATAGTTTAGATTATCATTCAAAACCATATTAACATAAGATTATTAGTATTTGAATGTTACTTCTTAAATTATTGCGAGGGATCGTATATATAGTCTTTAATAATAGGACATATTATCCGACAGCTGTAGAGATTGGAAATTTGGAAGGAGAATGAAAAGACATCATTACTAAAAAGCGATTTTGGATTTGGATGTATAACTAGGAAGGTGATACTAATATTCTAGAAAAAGCGTACATAGTAAATTCTACAAAACTGTTTGTTTTCCTCAATTAATAAAAAGTATAAGTAGATGAATCATTACATATACATCATACTTCAAATAAATAGTAAAATTATTATACTACAGATTTAAAAATTAAAACATAAATAACACTTATACAGAGGTCAAAATTATCTAAGGATCACGTAATCACATCAAATAAATTTAGATTTTATGTTAAACCAATCTAAAATAGCACTTTTCATTTTATCATTATATTATAATGCATTAATCGGAATCATACGAATAATACGATAATATATGGATAGTTGTAATTCGTGTATTTAAAACTATAAAAAGAGTTTTATCCTTTTACAAAAAAAGAATACTGTAAAAAGAGTTTTTCATTCACCCAAAAATCAGTTTCATTTGAAATTAATTTATTCAACTAGCTGTCTCAAGTTCTTCCAAATATCTTCATGTGAAACTCGATATCGAATAGTCGAACAAAGGAGGTAACTAATAAATATATACAGTATGTTAATTTAAAGAATCTACTCCCTCTGTTCCAAAATATAAGCTTTTTTTTGGATGTACAAAATATAATCAGATACATCAGGGAGTATTAGTTATAGGGCAATCATTTATCAGTTCTACAAAAGAAAAGCTTAAAACAGAAGGACTTGAAACTGTTACAGTGTTACTTGCAAGTTTTATTTAGTCCAAGTCAGGGCATATAATCTGCATATATTATTAATAAAGTTGGTTCCTTATTTTGGATATCGTAATATGTGGTTAAAAATAAAAATATTAAACTAAAGTTATTTATAAATTCTACAGAAAAGCTCGAAAAGCAAGTGGGGACAGTCCGAATGTATTCTCTCTCTAAAACCCTAATGACCCTACCCTCTCCCTCTTAAACAGTAGGGCTAATCTCTATCTATACTCTACTCTTGTATAGCTATTTATAATTTTACTATAATTTTGATGTTTTTTTTTTTCCTGTACCTTCGGTAGTTCTTTTTCTATCCACCGAGAAATGATTCTCTCGTTTTTTTTTGTTTTTTTTTGTTAAAGGATTTTCAAATGATTCTCTCGTATCTAGACGTCAAAGCCCATAAAATGATTATGAATTATCCCTAACGCCAAATCTTTGGTGATCGGAGTCACAACCAGCTATAACTGACTTAAGCCATCCGATTAATTTAGGGACGAAGAAATTCCAATAATTAAAATATGGCTATCGGATTTTCAACCGGACCCAACACCAGGCTCGAGGGATCTAGTTCAAATTGGTTTGCAAAAATCAGTCAGATAACACAATTGTTTGGCCACATAGATATATAGACTTTTTCTTTCGATCTATTTGAATATTGAAAGCAAATTTTTTTTTGTAAGTTGCATTTTCTCTAGTAATTAGTCTGGACAATTCCATATATAGATTTATCGTGAGTTAAAAAAAAAAAAACGAGCAGGCTGCACAGACAGTTTCAAACCTTTTCACACATTTTTTCTTCACTAAACAAAAAAAATATACGCTGTAATAAAAACTAATTTTTGGAATCTTTAAAAACTTGGTTTTTGCCGTACGTCCACAATGACTAACCATACTAATCATCTAAAATGTTTGGTTTTCAATCCATTTTTTTGACAGCTCTCCACGTAGTTTAGTTGATAAATAAATGTTTTACTGAGAGATGGTGTTAGCACGGTTATTTGTGCATTAAATCCGAAATAATAAGTTAATTATCTCATGGGTAATGCATGAAAGAACGTGATGCATTATGTCATGCTTACTTTTCTAGACTGATGCGAAAAGCTATTATTTTTTATAAATCTTAATATGGCAGATTAGTTGTTAACCAAAAAAAACAAATTATGCAGATCCTCCAACGTAGTTATTCTTTTTGGCACAGTTAATAATTATCATTTAAAACTAAACTGCATTTTAGAAAAATATACATTTTTTTATTTTGGTTTTAGAAGAATATACTTGATCAAATATATAAATCAAAACTATTTTAGTTGGTAAAATCGTAACTATGATAAGAATAGTTACGCTCAGTAGTATATGTATAAAATTGCTAGATGTTAAATAATCTTACTACACTTTAAGCTGTTTTATGCGCATGTTTTTCAGGAAAAGCATAAGTTTACAGTTTTATTAAGAAAATGATAAGTATTGTAGTATATATATAATACTATTGTACTCCATTCAAACATGTTTTAGTCCAATTAATGATAAGTATTACTCCTTTTTAAACATATACTATTACATTATTTATTGATGAAAATGTCACTGCGTCAGTTAAACAGATTTATCCCAAAATGATTTTACTCCCGCAAGTAAAGCTTCTTACATATCACATTGATGTTCTTAACTTTTTAAAGAGTAAATAAAAATTAACTAAATAAAAGCGTTTTGAAACTCCATTCAGACAAGCAAATATCGAGATTTATTAGTGCATTTGTACTCCTTGCATATCTCAAATAGATTCTGGTGAAGGTGATAGCCTGATAGGGCCCCATTCTTGAACTGCGTACATATATATTGAAACTAAAACGAATTAGAACCTTTTTAAATATACCTTTTAAGTAAGAATATTTTTTCATATCTATAAGAACATTTGTTTTCGATAAAAAAGAAAAATTGTTGAAGACAGCTAGGTTGTGTTATAATGAGATGCTTAGATAAATGACAAAAAGAAGGGGCTAGATACATGTCTCGGTGATTCTATATATATGCTTTGATGCTTTGTAATAATTCCAAATATCATTGGTGTCCTATAAGATTAAAAATTTAAATAGAATTTATTTAAAATACATGATTGAATAACACCCCTTTAATTTACGGAAAAAATATTGTTTGAGATAGTCATGAAAAATCTAATTTTTTACTTTATAAATAAATAGATTTTTTATAGTTTGGAAACTTTTTTGTAGAGAATCTTTAGACACTAGGATACAAAATAAAAACATAGTTTTGATATAATTTTTCTCCAATATTATTCTATTGTAATCATCATGCTATTTTAGATCCTTTTTTTTAAAACAAAATAATCTTTAAATGTATTACTTTAGACCCTCTAACCATGATTAACGATGGTATTTTTTCTTTTTTTATCTCAGTAATATAAAATTTATATTAATATTTAATTAAAAGTATTTTAAAACTTAAAAAAGTATTTTATATAAAAAAAATTAAGATAATTTTCTTAAGTTTAAAGATACTTTTGATTAATTAAATACTAATATAAATATTATCTTCCCAAGATAAGATACTTTGATAACATACTACCAATAATCATGCTCTTAGAGCATCTCCATCAAAGGTATCAGATCCATAATCTCTCACAAAAAATAAGACCAATTTTATATTATTGTAAAACGTGGGTATGTAAATAGTGCCAAAAATCTTTAAACTTTTGGCTGAATCTCTACACTGTTTGTATACCTACATAATATAATAATATAAAATTTGATTCATTTATCGTGAGAGATTATGAAGCTGATATCCTAGATGGAGATGTTCTTAGGCCATCTCTTGCATCTTTGGTCACCATTTAGACTGCGTTTGGTTCTTTCCTTTTCGACGTTGTTGGAAAGATTTTTTTGTAATTAGGGGGGAAAAAAATGACTGTTTGACTCGTAGTGGAAGAAATATAATGTAAACTTCACATTTGTCAGCTATTTTCATTTGAATTGGACAATTACCGAGTTTTCTATTGTTAAGCCAGATCTCTGGGTGTTCTTTAACTTGACAAATGCGCAACAAGCTGGTCGACCAAGTGTATTGTTAATTGGAATTTCAGGTAATTTAGAGTTATGTTCGTTTTCTATAAAAAATATTCTCTTATTCACTATATGCTGCCATTTCATTTTTTTTTTGTGTGGAGAAAACTAAAGTCTTACTCGAATTCCACAATCGCAAGCTCTCTATTATAACATCAAATTGTCATTACAACAATTATACTTTTACTCCATATTTATTTCGTGGACGTTGTCCAACCATTGATTTGACAGATAAACAATAACGGTGATGATGATACCATCTTCAACACGATGCTGATGATGACCATGGCGATGATATAGTGTGTGTATATATATTTATATATCCATTATGGTAACCTTCAAATCAAAGTAGGGTAATAGGGTTCCCCGTGAAAGATATTACCGTACCCACAAAAATCAATATCAGCATATTTTGGCGTAATATGACATTTAATTACACCTTATGTCCTCGTTGAATATCAAAACTACTAATTTTATCTTATTTTGTCCAAAAAAAAGAACTTGGTTTTTTTCTTTCTTTTTGCTTTCGGTAACTACTAAAAATACTTCTTCTATTCTTTAATACTTAATATTTTAGAATTTTTACGTAGACTAAAAAATAATTAATAATTAACTTTTATTGTATTACTTTTTTATTTTAATACTTGATATTTTAGAATTTTTAAATAGATTAAGAAACAATTAATGCTTAACTTTTATTATACTTTTTCATTTTAAATAACTATTAACTAATAAAAATTCTAGATTTTTCTTGAAATTTGCATTTTTGTAATATTTATTACCGAAAAATAATTTTAAAAGCTAAAACATCAAACAATATCAAACAAATAAGAAAAGCTTAGATATCAAATATTAAGGAACGGAGGGAGTACTAAACTATTCTTCCATTTATTAGAGGGAAAGTAAATTATTAGAGGTTGTTGTTATAAGGACTGAATCTCCCGTAAATTAATCAAGAGATGTGATCATAGTTTCAACTTTCAAGGGTGGGGTACTCATATACCATCACGTAATGACATTGGAAGCTTCAACCTCTTTAATTTAAGTGGCAGATTTGAGAGATTTCTAGGGTTAGGGTTTTGCTCAGCACTATTTAATACACACATCCATAGGTTTACAGACACAAACACGTAGATATACGTACGTAAGTATATACGTATGGAGGAGAAATGTATCAATTAAGAAAAAAGGGAAGAGAGAATAAAGAAGAAAAGGTGAGGTTGTGAGACGTCACTGAAGAGGGAGACAAACTACAATCTCTCTCCCCCCTTGCTTTACGTCACCTCTGTCACTGTTGAAAGATTTGTTATTTTGTTTTGCCTTTAAAAATAATTATACTATTTCTTAAATGCTACTCCTTAATAATTAATATTTTAAGAAAATATATATACAATTATTTAGATATATATGGATGTATTTTGAGTTTAATAATTTAAATAATTACAGATATATTTTTCTAAAACATAACTATTAAGAAATGTAGAAAATAATATTTTTAGTAATAAATCAATGAATCCAATTGATGACATAAAACCGTAAGCGAAAAATGTGATAGTGGTAAGAGATGATACTAAAGAAAAAATTTGATACAGCTTCTACTGCTGCAATGAATGGTTACGAGTCAAATAGATCTATATATATACTTTAATGAGAATAAATAATTTAACAATGTTTTCTTGTATTCAATAGTTATAAGTCTTTGTTTTTGAAAAAATATAAAGTCTATTTTTCCATTGCAATATTCTTAACAAATATTTATTACAAATTACAAAATAATAATTAAATTATAAATTCATGTATAAACGATACATAATTTAGTTAGTTATATATAAAATAGGGTAAATTTGTAAACTATGACATTTTTAATATTGTAATAGAGAAATCAGGTAATCTTAAGATTTTAATTATGAAAAAAGGCAAATTGGAGAGAGAAACAAATTTAAATACAAAAGTGATCCTCCAATCAAACAAATCTAAACCCTACATTCTATATAGTGAACCCAAACCCAACAGCATATTCGTAATAATCTTAGTTTTTAAAAGGTTTTCTTGTTTTTTGTCAGTGGAGTCTACACGAAGTTGCTTCTTCTCACAATAAAAAAACTTGCATTTGTCTCTTTTACCAGTTAACATTTTGAAAAGTGTCTACTTTCCAAATTTTTCTTATAAAATATGAACAGAAAATGATATAGTATAAAAAAAAATTTGAGAGTTTTATATCTCAAACCCATGAATGAAATAAACGAAAATAATCAAAACTAGTCGACGAACAAAAAGAATTGACTAATAGTCATGTAAACAGCTGAAACTCTAAGGTTGATTTGCCAAATTAAACAACCTAATAAGGTCATGTAACATCTGAAACTCTTAGGTTTGACTGGATTCAAAAGCAATTTGGTAAAAATAAAGTGGAATACTAATTTAATTATATACTAAGTTTGGGGATATGATAGAAACGACACAGGATAAGATATTGATTGGTAACTATAAACGTCAAATAGAGATATTCTCCTTGTTCCCCTCTTATGCCAAAACATACAAACAATAATGGCTTCACATTTGGACCACCCAACCTTACCTTTCTTTCATTCTTATATGCTTTCAGTGCACACATTGTTTTCACTAATTTTATACCTCTGATGGGTATCTTGAGGATAAATAATAATAAAAAAATATTCAGTCTATTCTTCAAAGCTTACATTTATAATTTATATTTTATAGTGTGGTATACCACATGTCGTTTCTAGTTAATTGGTAAAAACACTCCATGCACTTTCATAACCTTCACAGACTTTAGGAAACATCAATTTTTTTAAAAAAACATAGGTTTCCAAATCAAAGCAAAATGTCAAAAGGCAATTAGAAAACAAAGTCTTGCAACACCTTTACTCTCTCCCTTTACTAGTGATAGTACTTTCCAGTTAACATCTCCAATCGTTCTAGACTAAACTTAAAAGAGTATGAAAGAATATTAACAAACAAATTCAACGTGTTGGCTCGTGACCGTGACAGCTGTGTCGAACTGGAGACTATTGTAGGAACTTCTTTGCATTTCAAATCACCATCAATGGTCTTTGGGCAACCAATGACTCGCATTACTAAGACAAATGAACAAAAATTAAAAAAACAAGTACAAGTAATCATAAGATCCATATAAATCATAGAATCTAGCTATCTGGTTTCTATAAATGTAAGGCTGATTATATTCTACATCTAACTTAAGTAAGCATTCGATGACACAAAATCGATCTTCATTTTCAAATTTTAAGGAAGCAGCATTTTGCTCTGGAACCACACTACTAGTCTGCTAGTGAAGGCTGTCCAAATGGATTGGTAGGCCTATATGCTAAAATATATTGAGGCTCAATATTCTCAGTAATGAGACCAAATGGCATTTAGAAATTTCAAATCAAATTGGACCGTTAGGTTTGTTGTTTGCAGTTAAGGCCCAAATGAATGTTTGGCTTGGTTGTTGGTACCTTGAGGCTTGACTCTTGAGCGTAGGCGTTTTGCTTTAGGCCTTTAAAAAAAAAAAAGGTTTTAATAACAAAAATTTATTTCAAAAGTTAGTAGCTGAAAAGGCTATATTTTACAACAAAAGGGGGGAAAATATTTAACCTAAAAATAGAGCAGGTTCTGTAGAAGGTTAGAAGGAACGTTCTACGCCTTCAATCATTGATTAATATATGAACTTTTGTTTGCCTCACGTATTTTTTTTTTACATCTACCAAAATTTTATTTTAAAACAAAAATTCCAGATTTTAGTATACTAAACTGCCTTCAATCATTGATTAATATAAGAAGTTTTGTTTGAAGAAGCAACATTGACAATTGATGCTCCCTAACAGACAAATAATTTATATTAAGAACCAAACAAACCAACCAATGAAGATAATTAGGTAACAAACAGTATAAGATCATATAAAATGAGATATACGTGCGATTCTCTATAAATACAAAATGTAAGTCAAATACGTTACTGATGAGAGTGGTACCCACTAATTGTTATGTTCTCTTTTTTCTTCTCTTGATTTTGTCACTTTGTCCATGTATTATTTGAAAAATGAAATAAGTAATATTTATATCCAATTTTTTTGATCAACATTAAAACGAGAGTCTTTGCGTAGGCATTTATTGATCGGAGCCGTTAAAGCTTTTATATTTCTCGTGAATTTGAGCGGATTTCAAGAATAAAGATCCGAAACGGTTACTTGTTTCTTGATTTTTTGTGTTTATTTTTTCGGGATGAGTCAACTCAGCGATTTGCTAAGAGAATCGGCGGACGAAACCGGAAGTGGGAGGACGATGATGATGAGTTTGCTCGAGGAACAGGATCAAGTAGACGGTGGAGATCGAGCGACGAGCAAATGGAGAACGTTGAAGGAACGGCTGAGGTTTGATTGGGTCAGCTGTTGCGGTGTTCCCACTTTGCGTCTCAGACAATCGGAAACGCCAGTCATCGCCGAGGAAGAAAATGATGACGACGACGACGACGAAAACTCGGGTCAAAACCGGGTCGTTGAATTGACGGATTCGGATCCGGGTCCGGGTCCGGGTTTGGTTGCGGAGCTGGATTGTTTGACACGTGGCACGAGGAACCTCGCGGAGGCTCTAGCGGAGGAGAGACTAGCGCGTGGTGAACACGTGACGGAGGCTAAAGTTGCTGCGGTACCGTTGATGAGGTTGCTGGCGGAAACGGACGGCTGCGATACGACCACGTGGATGGGTAGTGATCCAGTGTGTTGCGTGTGTATGGGAAGAGAGAAAGGTGCGGCTTTTATCCCCTGTGGACATACGTATTGTAGAGTGTGCTCAAGAGAGATCTGGAGGAGCCGTGGGAAGTGTCCTCTTTGTAACCGTTCGATCTACGACGTTCTTGATCTTTACTGAAAAACAAATAATTCATGGGATTGTTATGATCGTTGGATTGATCTGATCGACGGTAATGATTTATTTAATTTCCTTGTGCAGATTTTTTTATATTGTCGTTACGAAAAAGAAAGGATGAATTAATTGGTGATGAAACTTGTGGTAAAAGTAAATTTACGGTGACGAATCGAATATTGAAAAGTAAGGTTGTAAACAATAATTCAAATGAATATACATTTTCAGTAATTTAATTAGTACAACTATTGAGTGTAAACATAGTTTGACTGACAAAAATGTATATTTTTGGTGTGTTTTCGTCAAATTCATTTATTTAAGTTAGCCCTAGAGGCTAGAACTTTTATCTCATCAAATTTGGACTCCACTCCATGTGTTATCTTGTCTTAACTTTCTGTTTTTTTTTTAACCACAATATCCAAAAGTTTATTGTGAGCTAAGGAAAAGAGTTATTTAGCAAACTAGTCACTTTTCAAGTTTTTTACTTGTGAAAGAGGCAATTTCAAGTTTTTTAATTTGTAAAATAGGCAAATTAGCAGCAGAATCCATGATAAAAGAGACAAAATATGAACAAACTATGAACAAACTAAACTCTTTACACATAGAATAATGAACCCAAACTCAAAGCATATATAGCGGAACATATGACAACTTGTCTTTTTTCATAATATAAAACTTGGAGTTATCTGCTTAGCAAATTTAGCAAATTAGAACAGCAAAAATTAGAACAGCAAATTAAGAACTTCAAGTGCTCGCTTTCCCAATTTGTTTTTAGAAAATTGGACCCAACAAAGAAAAGATTATTAAATTGGACACTGCCTGTATGCCTATCGTCAGTTATTGGGCCTAATCAAAATATATGGTAAGGTCCACTAGAGTCAAGGTCCACAAAATTAATGATTGTGCTCGTTAACTAGAAATCAATGTCTAAGGGGGAGTTATTTGGGAGTAGAATTTGTGTTGATTGTTAAAATTTTCAAAATTCATTGTTATTGGTTAATGAATTTTGACATTCTTATTAAAATCCATTGTTATTGGTTTGATGACTTTTAAAATCTATACAAAATCTACTGTTATTCAAAAAGTTTACAAATTTAATGATTCTATGAATTCATTAAATCTTTGTTATTGGGAGATGGATTTTAAACAAATTAACAAATGAAACAAAACTTTTAAAATACTACCTATAACCTTTAGATTCTCAAAGTCCATTACAATAAAATATTTTGATTGATTTTCTAAATTTACATACTCTTTTCAAATCTAACAAAAACTCTTTATAAATTTAACAATTCTCTTAACTTATAAAATCTTCAAAATCCACACAAATTCTACTCCCAATAACCCCCTCTTAGTTCAGTCAGTATTCAAACAAAACCATTGAAAATAAAGCCGCTCAATTAACTAAACTCTATTTACCACATTTTCTGTTTCTAAGGAATTGGCTATCTCCGAGGCGTACATGGGTTTGTGATGTTAACTTTACATGGAAATCACACGCAGATATGTAGGAATCTAGGCATGTGTGTAACTACTTATTAGTGGGTTGCTAAGCTTAAATCACATCATGAAGCATTATCGATACGACGATACCTGGTGAAGCTTCAACAACATACTCTCTTTTCATTTATTTATCGAAAACAACAAGCTTCAAAAATATTCAAAAGTGCAGTTGCGTAAGATCGAATATAAACATTATTATATAATGATGGGAAATTTAAGTATTGTCAACAATCGAAAATAAACTAACTGATGATATATCTCTATCATACAAAACATTATATGTACAGTAACAAATATTCCATTCTCATTTTATTCCCTTCTTGGAAAAAACAAAACAAAAGTGTGTATAAATTTGGTTAAAGAGCTTATTCTCCGTAATAGAGAAATACAAAATGTAAGCGGAAAATATATATGCCCTCGAGGACAAAACTTTTTGGTGGATTCAAATTTCAAAATCATCAAATTCTGGAATTATAGTCAACTTCAGGCATTTTATGTGCGATCACGATGGAGAGCTACTGATATTATGTACCATACGTAACCTACATGGATTCAAATTCAATAAGTGACACAAATAAATTGACAAATCGTGTAAGACAAGTACATCCTTTTTTTTTTAATGTCTTATAACTCGTAACTAGCTAGTCTTCACTATTACACATGAAAGCAAGATTAATCATCTCATACAATGCAACAGTTTACAAATATATAAACAACACTTGTTTCGGCGTTATATTAAAAAAAAAACAAAAAACAATTGTTTCGGCCGGCGTTTTTGTTTGCTTTTGCGTTTACATGCTTTTTTTGTTTCCTTGTGGGTCAAATTAAATGAAAGAACAATCTTTATTAAATATTCTTAAAAACAGCATCGCATACCACAACAGTACAAACTTTAGTCTTGAGAACATGTTTTCTTTTTTTTATATAGTTGTAAATTAACGGCTAAATGCAAACAGAAGGAAAAAAAAAAAACTACTGTTACGTTTTATACATATTAGTATTTATCAAAGAAAAAAATATTTAAGTCTATATATATGTAAGTCTACAGATATGTCAAAAGTGGGTGCTGTATTATTTGTGGATACTGAGAGGAGATGTGTCATAGATGTGTGACCCAAGTAAGATATATATGGATCAGGTATTTATGTATGTATAGATGAGAACAAGACATGTGCATCAAGTCCCAAAATAAAGTTGAGACAATGTCGTCCATGTTCATGAACCCATCTCTCATTTATGGTTAACCAATATGGCACAAACCTTAATTTTTGGCCCCTCCCATGCACCAAACACATTTAACTAGACACACCTTTCCTAAGATGGCAAATCTCCACATCCCTAATTCACCATTTAACTTGTTAATTTCTACTTTCTCATGATTATACGTTTATCAAGACGACCAAATAAAGTGTTCTTATTTAACACGTTGATATATTCTGTATGTTTTTTTTCCTGGATCAGAATTTCTGTTTTGTATTTCTCTTAAAAGGAACTATTTCAACTATTTGAAAATTTGATGTCAAAGCAACACTGGATCTCTAAATTATGTGAACCTCGGGAGAGAAAAGCAGAAGACAAGCGAGCAAAGATTACAAAATTATGACTGCAATATAAGTTATAACCATTGACAATTTATTTTTATAATAAAATTAGTTTTTTTTTTTTTTTTTTGAACAAGGGTTTACTAAATTAGAATTCCTTGGAAAGTATTTGATGTGCGTCACGATGATACGGTGAAGTCTAGGAAAAATGCCGAGTCGATAAGTAGCCGAACGGCTAAGTTGGTAGAAACGAGACCGCGCAAGTTTTGCCGTAAAGAGGGAAGACACGAAACCGAATTATAAGATCCATACATAATTTAGTCCAAAAGCCAAAAAAATAAAATATATTTATAAGGACTTACTATATCTGAATCTTTGCAGTGCTTGAAATCATGTCAGGTATTAATAAAGTTCCAATCATTTCTATTTGTGTAACTGCAGATTGACCTAACTAATAAAAGTATAACTTTACATATCAATATGATTATTGATGACAATACAATCCAATTAATTTCTTTATTGGCGAATTATATCAAAATTAGGTAGGTGTCTATAATTTCATTTATTTCAACTATATATTAGTATTAAGAATTGTGTACATAATACGTATATACTGACATTGTTGTTTACTGCGAAAGACTCGTCTTATAGCAGTCGGGTAGGTAGGCATTGACATGCATCAAAAGAACCCAAAATAGTCTTACATGGTTATACTCAAAGTCTCAAACTAATTGCAAATGCAGATTGATTATATGCATCTGATCCAATAAATAAATAGACCATACAAATATATACCATAAATTAAGATATCCACGTCAAAAAATAAAACGTTCAGTAAAAAAAAAAATATTCGTCTCATAATTAAATGAAAATAATAAAATCTTTTTATTAAATTTAGTTTAGTTATATTCATAAAAGCTCAAAAAATCCAAAAATATTTCAATACGAAAACCCTTTATCAAAAAGAAGAAAATAATAAAATCGTTCAAAAAGCTAACAAACATTTTTTTTTGTTTTTGTTGATGAAAACTAACAAACACTCTTCGACAAAAAAAAATCCGGTTTACTTGATTTATCATTGTTAAGTATTACCATTAAAATATATTTGAACTTCTTTAATTTGTTGTTGTTCAATATGATAAAATGGCCGCCATCGCAAAGCTAAAAACTTGATCGACAGACTACAGTTTCACATTGTCTTTGTCATCGACTCATCATTTATCTCAAGCATGCGTTGGTCCTTCATTTTCATTTTTATTCTTTCCTTTTTTTTCGATTTGTTAACGTATTAGGCTATCATTATCATACAAGACGTTTGTAGTTTTACACAAACAATACATACAATTTTTTTTTAAAAACCATACATATTAATAACCTTTAGTTTTTATCTTAGACATCCGCAGATCCCACTTTTCTTTTGATTATAAACGTACAAACCAATATTTGAATCTTTAAGAAATAAAATCTTCATCTATATAACTTCATGAACCTATTTTTACTCTTTCGATTAGTTATCTTAACATTTACACCCAAAAAAAAAAAAACTTCATGAACCAATAATCTTAACTTTATTAAAAAGAGACAATCTTGAAGGGCGGCAAATAAGTATCTTTAGTACTGTGTTAGTTAATCGATTATTCCAAGTTCCAACCTTAATTATGTATATTAATAACAATTTGAAACCGCAATTATGCAAGCACCTTAGTATAACAAAGAGTACTAATTGCAATATATACCCTCATAAAAGCGCAGACAAGGATTAGTCTAATCAAGTGCGACGTTATGAAGAATTTCTTCATCAGAACAGATACTTTAAGTCTTTAATCAACATATATTTATAAATATATATAAATGTATAATCGAACGAATCATATGCAACTAAAGTAAAATAGTATAGTTATTGTTCGCTATGATAAAAATGCAAAATCATCTGCTAGATTCATTAACGGAAAGGGGTTTTCATCAATTAGAAAACGTTAACAATTGTAATGGCATCCAAAGCAACAATAATCATAATTCCAAGTTACAATATATAAAATTTTGTATTCAAAAATATATTCACCAAATTTAGAATGACATATTACGACTCTACATCACATCTCTTTTAAGCAAACCGAATCTTTAGAAAAAGAAAAATTCCCATCATTCAATTGCCCTCGTGCTTTATAGATATAGAAATACAAATTAACTTTTCTAAATATGCTGAATCGTCACGTAAATGAATTAAAAAAAAAAACGAATTACAAGTTCATGAACCTGATATATGTCCCCTAGTGATATAATCTATTTTGTATGATTTGATTTGTCGTACCACATGTTTTCAACCACTCATAGTCATAGGTCATAACTAATTGACCAAAAGCTCTGATCTCCAAGGGAATAAAGACATTGTTAGACATTGTTAGGGATTATTTAGTAGTAGTATCTCTAAACGTTCACGAAAGAAAAAAAAAAAATATTGTGTACCGGATGTCTTATCAGTAACGTAAGTTGGCTTATATCTAAACTTAAAATACGTGGCGGTATATTTTTAATATATTAATAGGTGCTTTTTGGTTCCTGTTAATGTAATTTTTGGAATATTAATAAAGATTTAATAAATAAAAAGTTATTATATGCAATTATTTTAAAATTTTTAAGAACATTGTAAATTATAAAAAATCAGTTCATCCCAAAATAAATGTTTGTTTCACTGTCCTAGTAGAAGAAATATTTTACACGCTTTCACCATTTATTTTTATCCCAACTCACTAACTTAACTTCTAAATTAACTGGCTAGGCTAAAATATATGCCTAAGAAGTGACATGCAACATATATCATAGCCATTGTGCCAACAGACGCATACATACACGGCACACTCAGGATTGAAAACTGCAAGTTATAAATTAGATAAATTACTTCAAGAAAGGAGAAAGGCGTATATATAAAGTTATAAACCAATAAGCTATCACTTAATTTGTAGTTAACTGAAGCAATAGTTTGTTTATCATTTCCTAAGAAAAAAATTCTTTAATTAATGATGCGGCAAAGCATCTATCTAACATCAATACCTTATGACTTTTCGATTAATTTCTACATTTATACATTAAGAGTACTAAAGAAAAAAAATAGTTTATATGCTGCCCACTCGGTGAATGTTACTTATACATTCTTTAATTAAAAATGTGTAATCTTGCAATCTGTAACTTTTTTTATTTTTAACATCTAACTTTATTTATATTGAATGTATAAAGTACATAACTTTATTTATATTGAATGTAAAAGTACATAGACAATAGAAAAAACAACCAAAATAGACATAAACTAAGATAATGAAAAAATAACAATACAACAGATGAAGTTAATGTTGAAGATGGCTTTTCTTGGAAGGTTTTTTGTAATAACAGAATATCAAATCTGTTAAATTTTTTGGGAGATTCATATCTTTATCCCATTAAAAATACCAGTTTTCTTTGTTGTATTATATTGGCCATCTCCCAATCAAGTTCTATAGATATTCTTCGGAGTAGAATCTAATGTATTGATTTATCCATAAATGTAAAGATTGGGATATCCAATTCATCTTGGAGCAATCTGTAACTCTTATGCCTTGTTTTGCCTTGTTTCTTCCAGTAACTTTTTTTTTCCTCCTCCACGTTGCAGTTTAATCTTCAAAATATCCCTTCTAGTAAATCTATAGTTCTGTGTGACAAAAAAAAAAAAAAAAGGGTAAATCTATCGTACAAGATATTATCCGATGGGATTATGAA
The DNA here is from genome assembly GCA_900406535.1 of Noccaea bulbosa. Taxonomy (NCBI): domain Eukaryota; kingdom Viridiplantae; phylum Streptophyta; class Magnoliopsida; order Brassicales; family Brassicaceae; genus Noccaea; species Noccaea bulbosa. The sequence continues at coordinate 17,442 of OVBJ01002085.1, forward strand.
TTTATGACAAATGTTTTTTTTTTTATAAAATCAAATGCAAACTTTAGCTCTATAGATATTATTCATAATCACGAGTAACTGAGTACCCAGATTTAGAAAAGTGTAAGAAAACAAAAATATAACACGCACATGAATGGAGTCTAGAATCGCCCAAGAGAAAAGTAGGTAGCAGCCACGACCGGAGTCTTTGTTCTCACTTTGGTCAACGTTTTTAAGAAGATTGGGAGAGACTGGATTTTGCTATTCACCAATTAATTGTGTACTGTTGCCTAGTTGCAACTAGAAATTAATCTAGTGACATTTTATATTATGAAAAAAACATTTTATATTATATAAACTTACGATGGTTGTGATATTTTCTTGGGTGCATTATTGAGTTAGAAAATATGGTTTAATATAGCGAAAATAGTGAAGGATTACTTTAACAAAAAGAAAATAGTGAAGGATTAACAATAATATAATTATATGAAGATCGTCTCAAACTATTTGAAACAACTTTTTATATGAAACTTCTATCTGATGTGATATCCAGTTACAAAAAAAAACTTTTATATATCTGATGTGCTAGAAAATAAAATATTAAGGTTCTAATTTTCTCAATAAAATATTGGTTGTTGGTTTTATGTTCCAATGCTCTAACTCATGTAAAGACTAAAGACGCCATTAGCATTATTCCATTTTTTTTTTTTAACAAATTGAGTTTGACAATATTCGACAAATTCAACTTCGCATATAGTTATTTGATATTTAATAATTTAACCATGAAACATCAGATCAGAGTATAAGTTTATTCGTCCGAATTGTGGAGGAAATTAAAGATAAATTGACTCATCAAAAAGTGGCAAAGCAAGAATATTATCAACCAAGCCACCCTGTAAATTTGGTAGTTTTTTTTGGAATCCCATATAAATTAATATTTTAAATTTGTGAAATAACTCCCCAACAATAATCCAATTATAGAATTATTTGATATAGGAGCAATATCATTGTGATAAAATTATCTTGCAAGAACTCTTTTGGGATCATGATATAGTAGCAATATCATTGTGTAAATATGTTTGACTTGATGTTATTTGCGCTATACGCAAGATTACATTTGAGTAATTTGCAAGAACTCCTTTGTTTGGATCACCTACAAACAATGATAGTCAAGCATAGTTAATCTAACACAATTTTAGGATTGTTAAAATACTAAAAGTTACTTTAAAACTAATCTACAGTTGGAACGTATATATATTTTGATCACTAAAATGATTAAAAGAAAAGCATTACGATGTACGGAATGATAACCATCTGTCAAATAAATCGAGCCAGAATATAAAGGAAATTGAAAAACAGGCGTTACACATTTTATAGGAATCTCAGAGTTCTACACTACTGCTTTTTTAAGAAAGATGTCATACATTCATGTAAATAAATAGCAACATATATATATATATATATGTTTGATTGTTTTAACTAGCGATATAGTCATATATATGATGGACTTTTCAACATCGACATGTTGGAAGATGACTACAAGTGATAGTAATAGTTTTATTTTTATTTTTCCAAGAACTATTCATTAGATGTGGTTATGATTCGAACAATGGACTCAAGCAGTGTAATAGACTTCACAGATTTTTCTTATCTGTTGACCAAAGAAAATCTTATTTGTAAACCATTGTAACTATTTCCCAAAAAAATATTTGAAAAAAGGAAAGAGGAAAGAAACCAATTGAAGTGCATAAACAGACACCCAAAAGGAAAATGCCAAATGAATCAATCTCATAAAAAAAGATAAAAAAAGGTAGGGGTCCATTATAGATGTGATCACATACATGCTCCACGAACTTCTGTTTCTTTTACTTCATTTTATTTTGTTTTATTTTTATCTATTTGAAGAATTATCTTATCTATGAGTCTATGACTATCACACATATATTTCTTACATTTTTTATTTTAATTTATTAAATGTGAAATTCAATATATTTCCCTAACTTGCGCCTATAAATAGCAACCCTCTCTCATTCCCTCAAGTACGCTCACATCAAAACAACCAACAACACACGCAACTTGATATTAAACAAAGACTTTCAAAGTAGAGAGAGAGAACGAGAGAACGAGATAAAGAGAGATGGAGAAGAACATTAAGTTTCCAGTTGTAGACTTGTCCAAGCTCAATGGTGAAGAGAGAGACCAAACCATGGCTTTAATCAACGATGCTTGTGAGAATTGGGGCTTCTTTGAGGTACACATATACATGTGTTTCTAAAAAAAAAAAATAAAGATGATTACACCTTGCTTCTTAAGTTAATTTGTGTACTTAATAGTAATGTGGATCTTTTTGTCTGGGGTTAATTTATTTTTCAGTTAGTGAATCATGGGTTACCACATGACCTAATGGACAACGTCGAGAAGTTGACAAAGGAACATTACAAGAAATCTATGGAACAAAAGTTCAACGACATGCTCAATTCCAAAGGTTTGGACACTCTCGACACAGAAGTTGAGGATGTTGATTGGGAAAGCACTTTCTACCTTCGTCACCTTCCTAAATCCAATCTCTACGACGTTCCTGATATGTCTGATGAATACAGGTACATACATCAAAAACAAAATCATTATGTCTGATGAATAATTATTTATTTGTATGGAAAATAATTAGTCATCAATCCAAAATCCCCCTTTACCCCATATAATATTTGAGTATATCAAGAACAATAATGCTAATTAATTTGTAGTAGGGTCACGCAAAAAATTCTCAAAGATAACTAACCAAACTAATAATTGAAGTACCCACTCTACCTCTTTTACCTTAGTTAAAAAGTTTTTTTTTAAATGATTTATTTTTTCTTCATAGATATGGACATATGGTTAAGGATGTCTACTTTTTGTGATATTTTATTATGTATAATAATTATTTCTTACAAAAATTTATTTAAAATCTCTAATTAAAAGTGTTTTGATTTCGCAGGACGGCCATGAAAGACTTTGGGAAGAGATTGGAGAATCTTGCAGAGGATTTATTGGATCTATTGTGTGAGAATCTTGGTTTAGAGAAAGGATATTTGAAGAAAGTGTTTCATGGAACAACAGGTCCAACCTTTGGGACAAAGGTGAGCAATTATCCATCTTGTCCTAAACCGGAGATGATCAAAGGTCTTAGGGCCCACACTGATGCAGGAGGCCTCATCTTGTTGTTTCAAGACGACAAGGTTAGTGGTCTCCAGCTTCTTAAAGATGGTGATTGGGTCGATGTTCCTCCACTCAAC
>OVBJ01002086.1:0-20695 GCA_900406535.1 Noccaea bulbosa
GGCTTTGAAACCGGATCCTACAAGCATAGAGACAGTCTTTGCTTGTATCACACCCGAAAACGCCACATACGGAGAAATGGCAGCAAACAAGCTGTTTGAGCTTGATCGAATATCTATGCGGCTTTGGGACGATGAAAAGATATGGAGAAGGTGAGAAACATGATGGAGAATGTTGGATTGAGACAGAAACCAGGTCATGGTATATATAGCACAATCGAGATCATTAAGTAATTTATAGTAGAACTACACCATGATTATGAACTGAAGCTACATGTTCATATCATTACTGGTAACAAAACGTGTGGAGACAACTTAATTTTAAGATTCTTAAAATCCTCTTGTTGTCTATATATCTCCAAATGATAACCTAACTCTACAATTTTCTTAGTGGATGAAAATGTAAATTGTTATTCTTGCTTCTTTCATACTCCTTTGTTTTGTTTTGTTTTTTTTTTTTTTTTCAATTTTCAAATATTATATCTACTATGTGCACCTTCAACATATTTCAAATAAAAAACTAGAAAAATAGTATATAGTGCAAGCTTTTTGATCAATATGAAATGATTGTCTACCTTGATGGGTTACTTGTATGTTTGACTGTTCATTTCAATTACAAAAACGCAAACGAAAGAACCAAAATTATTTTTCCTCCAATCAACAATGTATTCTAAGCGTATTATTTATCCAGTCTTCTAAACGTTTTCTACTATGACTGGTAGATTTTCTTCTTCTTCTTCTGGTATGGATTTTATTTTGAGAATCTTAAGAAGCTCTTTGTTTTTTTGTTTTTTTAATATAAAATCTTCGCGTGAGGCAAACCTAAACGGATCTAGCCGCCGCTCGCTCGCTCGCTTCCGCCGTAATTTCGAAGCACAGCCTTGAATCTGATTGAGGAGGAGGGAAAGGATGGGACGTTATTGCGGTTATCGCGCCGTGAGGATGGGACGTGGGAGCCGTCCGGGCATACCAGAGAGTAAATACGATGTAATTCTTTCGATCCAATTGTGACTAGTTTGCTTATTTAACAAATTCTCTTTCTTGATGGGTCTTCTAGGGTTTCGAGGGCAAGGGTAACTTTCGACTTTCCCAAGTGATCTGGGATAATAATAATCGTTATCGTAGTCCTAGCTTAGTCAAACTTTATGCATTGCTGGGCCTTCATCGTTACAATTTCTTGGAGGTAAAATCATTATAAACTCTTCTTTCATTATTGACTATTTCATCATCCACAATTTAATGAGAAACACTTTCTTCTCTGTGTACGTAGGGGAATAACTATGGGCTCAGTCACATAGAGAAATACTATAAGACACCAGAAGTGTGTTGTGAAACCTTCTACGTAACTTGTGTTGCCATGGATCCAGCAAACAATTCGTTTCTGTATTTTCTGATTAAAATCGATGAAAGAGACCGTGGTATATGGCCAGACGATACTATGATGATGACCGGTTCAATCTCAGGGGTGGTCAGAATAAGAGTCTGAGTGCGAGTAAAAAAAGAAGGATGTGAAACATTCTTCTTGGTTTCATACGTTTTTTGTTTGTTCAAACCTTCTTGATTTCATACGTTTAAGTTTTACTTTTCATTTATTTTCTGTTTGCTTCTTTTATAAACACTTCGGTTAGACATTGATAGAAAAAAAACAAAAATACATCGGCTAAACGCTAGCTGCGGTAAGTTTTGCGTGCTACGTTCGTTAATAGAAAAAGTGCATGTTCTTGGTGCCAAAAGAAAAATTTATGCTCATTTCTTTTCAAAACCGGATATGACTCCACATTATCCATGAAAGTAAGACGCTCGTCGTATGATCGTATCTTGACAGAAAAGCAAGAAAAAGTAGGGATAGGCAAGAAAAGAGAAAGAGGGATAACAACAAATGTATGATCAATGGTATATAACGTCGGAATAAACATTTAATTTGTAGTAATTTGTGGAATGAGGCTAGGTAATATTCTTTCATCTTCATATTCAAGTTCTTAAGAGATTGGTGGGCTCCGAGTTTATTACAATCCTAAAACACTAACTGTTTCATGGGAGCTTAATTAATGGACTAAAATATATTTGATTATTTGCTAACGGGTCTTAGTGGAGTAGTGGAATGCATCTACATGACTTTTAAGGACAATCCAGAGAAGAATCAAACCGATGTTCTTGAGTGTTGTTCACACAGTAAATGCTTCAGATAATTAAGCTCACAAGAACTTCACAATAGTAACTTTCAAAAAAAAAAAAAAAAAAAAAAAAAAAAAAATTCAAAAANAAAAAAAAAAAAAAAGAACTTCACAATAGTCTCTCTCCATATAAAACGAATCTTCCAGAGTGAGAGATTCTTGGTGTCGGTGGTTTGAAGTCACAGAAAATGAAAAATTAAACGGCAGAGAATGTAATGTATCAATCATGAATGAGATTCCATTTTCATGGCCCAAATCAATGTTTCTCACTTTCTCAAGGTTGTCTTTTTGTCGGTTTCGGAGGCTCTTGTTTCCTAGAAGGACATTCTCAATCTCGTCTACATCTGCCAATGCAACGGTCTCCCATAAGTAGCTGAGTACTGGAAACAAGTGATCAAGAATTCAAGATCAACGATTACCAGAAGAACAGGTTCGTGAACAGGATCGTCTATTCCATGTTCAACGACCTTTTTCCAACAAGAAGGTCGTGATCCTCGGGTTCGCGTTCAAGAAAGACACCGGAGACACGAGGGAAACGCCGGCGATCGATGTGTGCAAAGGTTTGTTGGGAGACAAGGTGCAGATTTGCATCTACGATCCTCAAGTCACTGAGGACCAGATTCAGAGAGACTTTCGATGAAAAAGTTCGACTGGGACCATCCGCTTCACTTGCAGCCGATGAGCCCAACGACTGTGAAACAAGTGAGTGTGACTTGGGACGCGTATGAAGCTACGAAAGGCGCGCACGCGGTTTGCGTTTTGACGCATGGGATGAGTTTAAGTCGTTGGATTTCCAGAAGATCTTTGACAATATGCAGAAACCGGCTTTTATCTTCGACGGAAGAAACATTATGGATGTTAACAAGTTGAGAGAGATTGGTTTCATCGTTTACTCCATTGGTAAGCCACTTGATGCTTGGCTTAAGGACATGCCTGCGTTTATCTAAATGAGAAAGGTAATAAAAATAATAATCTGTCTGATTCTTGTTTTTATCGGATCTTTCCTTTTGATCGTTTATGCCTTTGCTTCATTTTCCATTTAATTTTAGTGTTCAAGACTCGAACTTGTGAAGTCTTGTTTTTTTTTTTCTTTTTAAACATTTTACAGTGTGTTTCTTCTTTTATGTAAGCTCGGTTATTTTGTTTGTTTGTTTCACATTTTGTCAAAGACTCAAGAAACTTACTTGAATTGCGGTTGCATCGTTTTTGTTGTTTTCCTTCACACAATAAATAAACTTTAGTTTTCTTATTCAAAATCAATAAATTATGATTCCAAGTACTCAAAATACAAGAAATTGGAATCTAAATTATGCAATAACGAAGACTTGAATCATAGGCTTTGACAAATATATATAGTCACCAACAGTTGTTCCATCATCATTCTTGTTCCATTCATCAAACTATTGTTTGATATTTTTGTCTTGAATTTCTTTTTACTAAGAATTTTCCACCACCAAATGTAAAAAAAAGATAGCAATTGATTAATAACCAAAACAATCTCAATCAAATCTTTAAAACCCATACAATTGATGAACATTATAGCTTATAAGCAGTCTTTTTTTCAGTCATAAAAAAGATAGAATAGCGTTAGGGCATTTTTCGTGCATACATTATGAAGTATGTATACAAACTTACAATTAATGTTCAATGTTTACCTATACATAAAATAGTGTTGATGGTTACTTGCACGTGTCGCCTAGGGTCATGCTATTGATGGTTGCCAGACAAAGGAACGAAGAGAACAAGGAAACAGCATTTGCCAAATAGAACCGCAACATCTACTGGCCGATTTTTACTCTGTAGAAATAGAATATGCAGATGATACGTTCAAGCGATTGACTCAAGAAAAGATAGATGAAAACGAAACTTTCAAGGTGAATAATCTAGATGAATATGACGACTTGAGAGCACCTCATATTGAAGCTGTAATTGACGAAGCTCATAGCATAGCTCATAGAGTGAAAGAACGGAGTCGTGTAAAACACACGTCAGGTGGTGAAGCTGTTGTCCCCAATGATGGTGAAACCGAGGTTTGCTTCCTCATTTTGATTGAACACATCACAATAATCTCTTATCGGTCTTATATGTCAAAAGATCAAACAAAACTTATTTTGAAAAAGACAATTCTAGTTTCAATGAAACATATATATTAAAATGACAATGAAACAAATTTGATATTCGCCGAATTGGTGAACCGTGAAATAAAATAATATAAAATATTCTTTTTAATACTCGGTTCCTTTTGCAGCTGCTATATTATCGTTTAGCCCAAATTTTTATGTTAATGACACTTTAACATTATGTCAGAAATTAGATTTGTTTTGAAATTCCTTCAAGAGAAATATATATATTTTTTAAAAAAATTATTAACTATAGCAGCTTGTTATATTTTTGAAATTCCTTCAATAGTTGTATATAGTAATGCATAAATTGTTATAATATCAGTCACAATATATTCAACGTACGCTGACCACCAGACATGCAAAGGAGATTAGAAGAAAGGAGGAAAAAAACATGCAAGTGATCAATAAGAACAAATCTATGTAATCCAAATTTTTAAAACATCTCCCCACGCTTCTATGAACAAACGGGGAAAGCGAAACGGCACGCAGTTCTCATTATGAGTTACAATCCAGCACGCATTTTAATCAGCTATGTCGCATCTTTAGAAATGCGACCCAATAGAAAATCTCAATTAACTGTTGTTTTTAAATGAGTGACGTTTTGCGCAGAGCCAAACACGCGCTTCTAAGCGTGAAGCAGTATCAATCTCTCTTGAATCAGTATGCAGCTACTCAATCAATCGCCAAAACCAAGGCTTTACACTGCCACGTCATCACCGGCGGTCGAATTTCTGGCCACATTCTCTCGACTCTGTCGGTCACCTACGCTCTATGCGGTCACATCGCTTATGCACGGAAGCTGTTCGAGGAAATGCCTCAAAGCTCTTTGCTTTCATATAACATCGTTATCAGAATGTATGTGCGTGATGGATTGTATCAAGATGCTATTAACATATTCGTTAAGATGATTAGTGAAGGAATCAACTGTGTTCCTGATGGTTATACATACCCTTTCGTTGCAAAGGCTGCTGGAGAGTTAAAGTCTGAAAATTTAGGGATGGTGATTCATGGGAGGGTTTTGAGAAGCTGGTATGGCACGGATAAGTATGTGCAGAACGCGTTGCTGGCGATGTATATGAGCTTTGGGAGGATTGAGATGGCGAGGAAAGTGTTTGATGTGATGAAGAACAGAGATGTGATCTCATGGAACACGATGATTAGTGGGTATTATAGGAATGGTTATATGAATGATGCTTTGATGATATTTGATTGGATGGTAAATGAAAGTGTTGATCTTGACCACGCTACGATTGTTTCGATGTTGCCTGTTTGTGGTCACTTGAAGGATTTGGAAATGGGGAGGAATGTTCATAAATTGTTGGAAGAGAAGCGGTTAGGTGATAGAATAGAGGTGAAGAATGCGTTGGTGAACATGTATTTGAAATGCGGTCGTATGGATGAGGCGAGATTTGTCTTTGATAGGATGGAGCGAAGAGATGTGATCACATGGACTTCTATGATTAATGGATATACAGAAGATGGGGATGTGAAAAACGCTTTAGAGTTGTGTAGGTTGATGCAGTTTGAAGGCGTAAAACCTAATGCTGTGACTATAGCTTCACTTGTTTCAGCGTGTGGTGACGCTTTGGAGCTGAATGATGGTAAATGTTTACATGGTTGGGCAATAAGGCAAAAGGTCTTTTCCAGTGTCATCATAGAAACTTCTTTGATCAGCATGTATGCGAAATGCAACCGCATTGACCTCTGCTTCAGAGTCTTTTCAGGAGCTTCGAAAAACCAAACCGGTCCTTGGAGTGCGATTATCGCTGGTTGTTTGCAGAATGGACTTTTGAGGGACGCTTTGGCTCTGTTCAAATGGATGCGTCGTGAAGATGTAGAGCCGAACGTTGCTACACTAAACAGTCTCCTTCCAGCATATGCAGCTTTGGCAGATTTGCGCCACGCAATGGATATCCATTGCTACTTAACGAAAACCGGGTTTATGTCAAGCCTCGATGCTGCTACAGGGCTTGTTCATGTTTACTCAAAGTGTGGAACTTTAGAATCTGCACACAAGATATTCAATGGGATCCAGGAGAAGCACAGGAGAAAAGATATAGTTCTATGGGGTGCGTTGATTTCTGGCTACGGGATGCACGGAGATGGCCATAACGCGTTGAAAGTTTTCATGGAAATGGTTCGATCTGGTGTGACGCCAAACGAGATCACGTTTACGTCTGCGTTAAACGCTTGCAGTCATTCCGGTTTGGTTGAAGAAGGCTTGACACTGTTCACGTTTATGCTCGAACATTATAAGACAATAGCTAGATCAAACCACTACACTTGCATTGTTGATCTTCTTGGTCGAGCAGGTCGGTTAGACGAAGCTTACAATCTCATTGCAACGATTCCATTTGAGCCGACCTCAACCATTTGGGGTGCGTTGCTTGCTGCTTGTGTCACACATGAGAATGTCAACCTTGGAGAAATGGCAGCAAACAAGCTGTTTGAGCTTGAACCAGAGAACACAGGAAACTATGTGCAGCTGGCGAATATCTACGCTGCTTTGGGACGATGGAGAGATATGGAGAAGGTTAGAGACATGATGGAGAATGTTGGATTGAGAAAGAAAACAGGTCATAGCACAATCGATATCAGAAGTAATTCAGGTTGATAAAAGAATGAGTTCATGTTAACAGAAGTTTGAGATTATTAAAGGTTTTGTATCATTTTTGGTAACAAAATGTATGGAGAAAACGTTCAAAGAAGAGATTCGTAGGCCTTTTTGGGTCAAATGATCATAAATTTAGCAAAAATCAATGCTGTCAATACATATACATGCACTGTAACAACAAATGTTTTGCACAACAATGATAGATCTGAAACTGCTAGCTCTCTTCATCGAACCTTGCACAACTTCAGCTTATGATACACTTCACACCAACTCTATGCTGCAAAGTGCAGATACAGATGATTCCCGAACTCCAGCAAACAACAATCCACCAGCAGAAAGAAACAGAGAGATTACATCTTTGCATTTCTTGCAAAGGAAAACGCAAGATCAAGAACTTATAGTCACTGAAACTCGGATGCTCCTTCAGAATCGGATAACGGTAAGAGTGTGCAAACTCCAAGCATATGTCCATTGAGGCAAACGTAATACTCAATGCTATCTTCATAAGCCCCCAATCTACAGCTAGCACTCTGTGGTATCATTCTCGCCTGAAGCATACTCCACAGCTTCGCTTTGCAATAAGGACAAACCTCTGTGGGATGAAACGATGTCCCTTTCTTGATCAGCAACTTCCTCACCTTGGACATCGAAAACGATTTGAAAATCCCGCGGAAGAATCCCAAATCACCATCTTCTCCTCCTTTATCCAAATGCTCACAAGGATCAGAAACATACAGAATATCATCGGTTCGACATTGTGGAGGAAGGAAGCTTCTTCCTGACGTTCTTGAGAAACGAGTTCTGTGAACAAAATGGCCCGGGATGTGAACATCGTTAAAGAGTCCGCCTTTACTCGAACCCGAGCAGTAGATCAGAAGCTTCCCAAGTGCTCTCCAACTACCATCGACACTGTGGCTACCACTGGACTGAAGATCACACATCATCTTTGGCGCTCTGGCTCTGCAGAACTCTTTCCATAGTATCCTCTTAGCGAGATCATCGAACCATTTACACACGCAGGATAGAGTTGCGATTACATTCGGGTTCCAGTTTAGCTGCTGAACCATAAGGAACAATACTTCTTCACTAAGATGTCCTTTCGTGCAATGACAAGTCGCTGAGTGAATGCAACGGTACTGTTTTGCTATTGTCATTCTCTCAACCTAGCAAGAAGCAAATGGCAAACACATTGATTAGCCAACTAATTGCAAGATCATTTTCATTGAACAAATGCAATAAGATCAAGTAAAGCAGAGAACTTTCACTAATCGGTGAATTGACCAAATCATGAGCCAGAGATTAGAGTTGCATATGATTGTGTAAACTATGCAACCTTGAGAAACCAAAGTTATTATTGGTCAACCTATTTAGCTAAAAATAGGACCTTTAAAGAGATACCCACAAACCAAAAAACAAAATAACCAAGATCTAATACATTCCTCACTACAAATTTACAGAGATTCCAATAAAACCATTGAAGAATCTAGCTCAAAGATGATTAAAAGACATCAATTCGATTCCTGAAGTAGATTGTCCTGAGAATTAGGAAGAAAAATTTATACAATGCAAAAGATCTGACCTTTGTTTACACCAATCTTATCTTCTTCAAAACACCGAGAGCTTCAGTAAACTATAAAGTGTAGAATCGAGGAGACACTAATTAGGGTTTTGCTCGAGCGAGAGCAACAAATTTCAGTAGATAACAACAAGAAGAACGGTAAAGGTTCAACATTTCAACTAAATCAGCTATGTCCTACAATACCCAGAGAGAAATTTTTGAACTTTGATAAAAAAAAATGAAGAAGAAAGAGGGAAATGCATGCAAAGAAAGGGTCGAAGAAGAAGCAAATCTGCTTTGTTAGTTTGTTTGCTAATTTTCCTTTTTTTTTCTTTATCAGATTTTTTTTTTTAATGTAAGTGGGAAAATATGTTTGTCTGCGAATTTTTGTTGTGTTAAGGTACGGTAAGGTGTACGGTGTTGCTAATCCATTTCATTGGATTGGATGGACCTGATCTCGCTTCAGAGAGTTGGTGACTCCGTTAACGGTAACGGCGCGTTTGATAAATCACGTCTTAGCGACAACGGTGCGTTTGATAACGCTGTTTTATTAATTAATGGAAAGTTAATTAACTTCATCTGCTTTGTCTCCATTACAGAGGCTTATAGCTAAATTTGTGAAACATGAAAAAATGTGATAAATATCTACCGAAGGAGACAAATTAAGGAGTCGGTTACGTAACTAAATCATAAAAAATGTGATAAATATCTACCGAAGGAGACAAATTAAGGAGTCGGTTACGTAACTAATTAAATCAAGTGTCGGATATTCATTTGAAGGTTTATAATAACTTTATATGGTCATAACTTGAAAAGAGAGGAAAGTAAAATAAATTAGGACATATTCTTGAAAGTACTTGGAACTTTGAGCACTCTAAAGCTGTTGATATTAATGCTCTTCCTTCTTCGTAGCAGCAACTTATTTTGTGGCTTCCTTTAGCTTACAAGTTTCAATGACGAGGACAAATCCTTAGCTCCAAGCTTGGCATGCTGTAGGCTAAAGTAGTTCCATTAGTTATCGTGATTTCAGTTGAGTAGGATGAGTTTCGATTAGGTGATTTTGAGGCCGGTCTACGATCTTTGGCTTTGTAACCTCTTACAAGATTGTTATCGCTTCATTTTAACACCGCAAAATGAAAAGTTTATGGTTTGGACAATTGATATAATTTCGTCCATGTTGTTATTGTTTTTTTTACATGGAACCAATTTTATAGGTTAAACTTTATGTAAAACCTAAACATTCATCTTTTATCGATAATTATGTTTTTGTTAGAATGCTGGTGTCATCACAATCGCAAACACTGTGTTTGGAACAAAGCCTCCGATTTATCGATCGGTGCTTGCTCGTGCGCTCTAGTTAGATGCCATCATCGTCAAATACCTTGATGAGGTCAAGTTTGCGTAATGATAATGAGTCTAAATTGTAAGATTTAACAACAAAGAGAGAGTATGAATTTGATGGGAATTTGAGTTTTAAGAAGAGAAGCGAGAAAGAGAGAATTTGAGTTTCAAAGTATTGAAGAGAGAGAGAAACTCTTTTCTTAATTTTTTACTAAAAAGTTACAACCACACATACATATAAAATTGAAATAAGCAATAAACTAATGAAGATATTTATCAAGATCTACTGTACAAAACAGCATTCAACGGCTGGATTTGGCTAAGTCATATATGTGACTTTCATTTTCTTCACTTGTGTCTAACGGCTAAGACAAGTTGTCTTCTTCGTCGTGTGTGTCACACACACCTTCTCTTGTATCACACACGACTATATTCAATATAAATAAGGGCTTGACTGGTATATGTAAGGTGAATAGCAATATAACAGAATAACGAAATATATTGAACTGAATAAAATTTTGGTTGAAATAACTATAAGTTGTCGAAAAGCTATTTTAAAAGATTAATCATGTTTTTGTTTTTTTGTTTCTTTATATATTTTTAACATGCTAGTTGTGAAACTATTCTTAAAACTTCTATCACTAATGAACGTACTTATTCAACATAGTACACTGGCATATTATTTTTCATAACACAGGAATCTTTTTATAAAGCTTAATCGCTTAGGCCATTCTTAAATAAAGAAAGAAAAATGTCCATCTCACTTTTCTTCAAGCACACTCCCATCTCCACACCACCTGCCTCATCCCTCGTCTCTGATATACAGAATGCTTCGGGGTCAGTGGACACAAACTCGGTCTTAGCAGGTCTGCCCCACCCGAAATCGATTACGTACACCCCAAACCGGTTCGACCCGGCAATTTTTCCAAACTGTGAACCGGGTTTTATTTTCTTCATTCCTTCCACGTAGTCATTGCAGAGTGACTCCATCCCCCGCGAACCCAAGCCTTTAACCGAATCGTTTAGGATCTCGACTGCATTCACAAAGCCGTCTTCTTCCAAAAACGTCCTTGCTTCGTAATCGAACCAACCCATCGGGAACAAAACAGCTCCCAGAGTATGTCGCTGGAACTTTCGGGTCTAACCGATGTCTGAAGTCAGCTAAATACAGAAAATTTACTGGTCTGTTTGGGTTGCCTCCACGCGCTTTCACCACACACGTCCATGAGTAAGCATATGCGATGACAAAGGTTGATAAGTGAAGCTGAGATCGAGATGGGTCGTTCTTAACTTTCTCCCGAAGTTTCTCAATGTTCTCCGCAGTTAACTCAAGCGTGAGGCGGACAACATCTGCACTGATCTCACCGAGGGGAGGTGGCTTCACGGTCCTAAAGTTGTCGCTGTCCTTGGAGAGATACAACACAAGTCCCATCATCTTTTCATCAAGTCCACGTGGAACATTGATGACCTTACGATCGAAACTTGGAGTTAGGTCATCCGGTAAAAGAGGAAAATCCTCCACGTCTTTCTTATGCTCTTGTAATCATGAAATATGAGCCCATGATTTAATAAACATGGTTGAGGTTTTGCCGTCAAGGACTGACTGGTGATATGCAATGCCGATGCAGAATCCTTGGTTTGGAAACAACGTTATTTGGAGAGAAAGCACGGTCGTCGAGTCATCACACACCGTTAAGTCGGGTACCAAGAGATGCAACTCGGCTGCCGGACATATATGTCCGTTACCGGATACAAGGGAGAAGTCAGCGCTGGTCTCTGCGACGGTAAGCGAAACCGTGTCATGATTGGAGACGGTGATGCATGGCTTTGGATCTTTTGGGTCCCATGTGAGGCGGCCGGCGAGGGGGAGGTAATGGTGGAGGGTAAGGGAGAGAGAGAGCTCGAGCTTAGGAAGGATGAGAGAGTGGAATGACTCGGGTGATGACTCGGTGAGTTTGTAGAAAATGACTCGTTTATTAGCGTGGAATTTTATCCAGCGTAAGTCGAAAAATGATAGAGGGAGATTGAAGGAATTGACCGAGTCATCGGACGAGTTTGTAGCGGGGTTGACTCGGACGATTTTTATCACTTTCAGTGCCATTGATAACTCAGGTAGCAAATAGCAATTTTTCTTCGTAAGTATATAAAAGCTAGTTGAGTTGGGTATGCTCTCCGGTCTCCACTTAACTCTTTTTTTTTTTTTTTTGTTAAAGCACTTAACTCTTTTTATAGCAAAAGAATTGAGTATTCAAATTTTGTCAAGAGAAGATATTTTTACCAAAACATGGGACATGTGTATGTGTTGGGGAAAAGAGTGGGTGTGGTTTTGTATTTTTGTGAGTCGGTGAGGGTTAGTGATTAGTTGGTATTTGCAGAGTTGAGATCAACATGTGAGAGTGACAGAGTATTTTCATTTTCTTAATTGCATTGCCAGCCGTTATATACTTATATATATATATTTCAAATTTTGTTATATTCACACGGATTTATAAAATTTAAACAATACAAAGACATTTATTTATTTTTCAAATTATTCATTATTTTGTTCAGATTTAATTGTAACATTTCATATTAAAAGTTTCATACAATTTTTTTTCGCAAGTTTATGAACACTAAAATATGTTTGTGATATTTTCAAAAACATTTCTCTTAATTATTTTACAATTTAGATAAAAAGTTATTTGTATATGCCTGAATAATCCATTTAGTCATAATACTGTATTTACTTTATGATTGATTAATAAAATTGGTTCGTCAAAAAGAATTATGAATGCTTATTATTCATTGATAATGCAATTTCTATATATTAGTGAAAACAAGTTTATAGGAAATCTCTATCATCATGGTGCAAGCAAAACTGTTGTATAATTACTTTTTAGGTTAATCTTTCATGTTTTGTAATAAAAAATTTTTTTTTTCAGACGGATATTAAAACAAACAGTGATAGTTAATAATAATAGTTAATAATATCTTGTTCTTTAATTCTTGATATATAATTTTTTTTTTTTTTTTTTTTTTTTTTTTAAAAAAAAAAAAAAAAATTTTTTTNGTTAACAAAAGATATATAAATTTTTTTACCTGCAACATGCTAATGCGTTGCTTCCTTGATATAAAATCATGCTCCATTATATAATCGGAAAAAGTCTGATTTAATTCACCAAACACTGTTCTCAACATGTGAGCGTCACAGAGTTTGATTTGATTCGATACGATGCTTCCCTTGATATAATCATGACAAATTACTTGCTCCATTAGTGATTAGTTGGTATTTGCAGAGTTGAGATCAAACATGTGAGAGTGACAGAGTATTTTCATTTTCTTAATTGCATTGCCAGCCGTTATATATTTTCATATATATATTGTTTTTCAAAGTTTGTTATATTCACACGGGTTTATAAATTTAAACAATACAGAGACATTTATTTATTTTTCAAATTATTCATTATTTTTTTCAGATTTAATTGTAACATTTCATATTAAAAGTTTCATACAAATTTTTTTTCGCAAGTTTATGAACACTAAAATATGTTTGTCATATTTTCAAAAATATTTCTTAATTATTTTACAATTTAGATAAAAAGTTATTTGTATATGCCTGAATAATCCATTTAGTCATAATACTGTATTTATTTTATGATTGATTAATGCAATTGGTTGGTGTATATAATTGGTTGGTCAAAAAAAATTATGAATGCTTATTATTCATAGATAATGCAATTTCTATATATTAGTGAAAACAAGTTTTCCATCCTTACCGTTGCAATGATACTATGGCTAGCTGTTCCTTCTAATGATGAGATAACCAAATGCTTATTCTCTCTTCCGAAGAATAAAGCTCCTGGCCCTGACGGCTTTACAAGAGATTTCTTCACTTTCTCGTGGGATCTAGTGGGTTCAGACCTGATTGCAGCTGTGAAAAACTTCTTTGTAAGCTCCTACATGCTACCTCAGCTTAACTCTACTGTGATCTCTCTAATTCCCAAAATTCCCGGCGCAGACAGATTAACGGACTTCAGACCGATATCTCTCTGCAACATAGTCTATAAGGTTATTTTTTGAATTCTCTTTACTAGACTGAAGCTTTTAACGCCACTTGTAGTCCAGAGAAATCAAGCAGGTTTTGTAGAGGGAAGGTTGCTTTGTGAGAATATTCTTCTGGCCACTGAGCTAGTTATTGACTTCAACAAGGATGGAGATATCAAGAGAGGTTGCTTGCAGATCGATATCTCAAAAGCTTTTGATAATCTCGACTGGAATTTTATTATTCATTTGTTGGAGGCCCTTGAGTTACCTCAAGTGTTCGTAAACTGGATTTATCTTTGCATCTCCACTCCTAAGTACTCGGTCTCGGTAAATGGAGAATTGGCAGGCTATTTCAAGGGGAAGAAAGGGCTTCGTCAAGGCGACCCCATTTCTTCATCTTTGTTCGTGTTAGCCATGGACATTCTCTCAAAGCTCTTGGATAAGGCGGCGTGGCTTCAAACAACTTCTCTCCTCATCCTTTATGCATTGATCCATTGGTTACACATCTCAGTTTCGCTGATGATGTATTAATCTTCGGATCAGAGATCTCGCTTCAAGGGATTTTGGATGTACTGCGTGACTTTCAAACTACTTCTGGTTTGTCTCTCAACTTAAGAAAGTCTTGCCTCTTTATTGATGGGAATAAACCAGAAGTCACTAGACAGTTGGCTTCCCTTCACGGACTGGTTCATGGCTCTCTTCCAGTCAGATATATTGGTCTCCCTCTCCTCCCTCACAAGTTGAGACCTCAGGATTACCAGCCACTGATTGACAGGGTACGATCCAAAATTTGCGCTTGGACGGCAAAACAACTGTCTTTTGCGGGGCGACTTAAGTTGATTCAATGAGTCCTATACAGTCTCATTAGCTTTTGGGCAGCAACATTGTCATCTGCAGGCACGAGCATCTAAATATGCAGATAATTTATTTTGCACAACCAATCTAGAAAGATGCATCCAAATCTCCACACTTCATCACGTAATAGACCTTGAAAGCTTCATCCAACTGGTTTTGTATCATCTTTTCCCGCCCAACTTTATTTGCTTACCTGCCTTTTTATTCTTCCTTTTTCTATTTACGTGTGACTTCCCTTTGTTTGCTGGCCAGTAAAAGGTCTCTTGCAAAGGCTTGCATCCTTTTGTCTTCCGGTCAAATCCTCTAAACATACGGATCCTATAAATTTCAAATTTCAAAGATAAATGATTATGTTTCAACGTCAGTCTATGAACTTGTCTCAAAAGTTCTCTGTATACTTGTCTTTTGAATTATACTGCCAAAATAAGGAGAGAAAAATATTAGTAGCAAAAACACAATGTAGTTACCACTCACGAAGCATCGTTGAATTGCTTCTGTTGACAAGAGCATTATAATCCAATTATGGTGGATATACGAGTATAAATAACCTTCTTCAGACCTAAAGCCCTAGAACTGGAAAAGAAATCGCCTCTGGAAAAGAAACCTAGCAAGCAACTTCTGAGACTTGTTATTCACTCTTTTAAACTTCTCCATGGACGAATCCGCCGACAAAGTAATAGTTTTTGTTACCCTAATGGCTTTCTCGTTATTCACTCTTTTAAACTCTGTTTTCGTTAGTAGAGTTTCTGATTTGATGTTTTGTAGCGTTGTAGCACCATTCCAGAACCAAAAGCCAGGTAAATTGATTGGTCTTGTTTTTGAGTCTGAGATTTGTATCTGTATAGATGTGTTGGTGTTGTTCTTGTGATGTTGATAATAAATGTAATATCAAATGATTGCAGTTACATTGGAGGGATATCCGTTGATGATGAGGAGGCTAGAGGCAAGGTGTGCATAGACATCAGGCCTTTCAATGTAATTCCTGTGTTGATATATATATAATGTAAACTCTAAAAAATGATTGCAGTGAAATTGAGAGGATATCAGTTACGGGATTTGACGGTCATGATCATGAGGATGTGAAGAGTGCGTTGAGAGAACATTTTGCTTCATGTGGAAGGATCACTGATATTAACATTTTGGTTGGTAGAAGAGTTGCTCATATTTATTTTGTGGGAGAGGGCGCAGCAGACAAGGCCTTGAAACTTGATGGAAGTGAGGTTGCCGCCGGAGGATGGAAAGTCTGTGCTGAGCCTTATCCGTTTAGTGAGGACAGGTAAACTGAATTCTGATTTTTTTTGTCTCTCTTTAAGATTTTGCATGTGCTGCTCATATATGTATATGCATTTAATTTTTGCAGGCTTGATGCAGTATTTATTCGAGGATATGACACTTCGCTTAGTGATAGTGAGATCGATGTCGCGGTGAGGGATTTTTTGTCTTCATGTGGACAGGTCATCGATGTCTCTAAGCACACACGAGGGTTTGTGGCTTTTTTCTTGGTCCTAATTATTTCATTTTGTCCCAGCTTTCTAATGGTTACTAATGAAAGACTTGTTGATTTTTTACAGACTCATCTTGACTATTATCAAGGGATTTTTTGCAGCAGAGAAAGCGTTGAAACTTGATGGGAGCTACTTAAGAGGACACAAAGTAGCTGTTACTGTTCTTACTACACCACTCCGCAATCGTGTTCGCATTCGTGGTAGAAAGGAGTAATGTCCGCATTCCGCATTCCTCACCCAGGTAAAGAAATTTTTTGTTCATTCTTGATTCTTTTTAACAAAAGTACAAAATATCCTGGTTTAAACTTGTTTTGGATTTTCAGGCTGCCAATAATATGACAAAGCTCGACTAAGCTCCTCTTGTGTTTTCTACCCTTAATTTCTTTTCTACTTGTTTATGCGTTTTGTCTGGATTATTGTGTTTATGTCTTGGTCTTGTATGTTTTAACCAAACTCAGTACCATGTTTATGTTTTGCTTTTGTATGTTTAAAGTTTAGCCTCGATAATATCCATCTTTGATTCTTTGTAGTTTATTATTATTAACCCCAAGAGAGAATGAGCATCACTATATTCATTCGGTAAAGACTAAGACGGGGCCATTTTTCATTAAAATCATTTCCGTTTATATAATACATACTCGTAAATAACTAATCATTTATATCTAACAAAGTAATTTAAGGCATTCATTGTGTTAAATACTAGAGTTTCCTGGTTTCTTGTTAAGGCATTCTTTGTTTATTTTTCTCTCTTTTCTAATATGTTATTACTAGGAAATGATCCGCGCTTCGCGCAGAATTTTACATTGTTATAATTGACGATATCAAGTTTCGAAGATATCAAGTTTTGTAATTTAATTTTGTTTTTTTAAAGTATCATACGCATAATAATTAAATAAAAATGGTGGGCTTAAGTCCTCTTATGTTCCCTCTCGTCTCATTTCTTCTTGTTCTTTCCCATTATGTATGTTCCGTCCCGTTCCATCTCGTCTCGTTCTGTCCCGTCTCATTTCATCTCGTCTCGTTCTGTCCCGTTCCGTTCCTTCTCGTCTTTTTTCATCCCATCACGTCTTGTCTCATTCATTGTCATCCCCTTTTGTCATGTTCCGTTCTTTTCCGTCCTGTACCGTTTCATCCCATTATGTCATGTCATGTCATGTCCCGTTTTTGTTTCTTCCCCTTACGTTATGTTCTTTCCCGTCCCGTCTCATTACTTTGTGTTTCTTCCCTTCTCGTTTCTTCATGTACAGTCCCATTTCGCACGGAATTTTATGTTGTTATTACTAACATGGTTAGAAGAAATCTAATTTCGTAATTCCATATTTTAAAATTTTCATATACATATTATTAAAGTATAATTAAGATCAGGCAAAATTCTCATCCCGTCCCATCCCGTTCCATTATGTTCTTTCTCATCCTGTCCCGTTCTTATCTCATTCCTTATGTATAACGTCCCGACCGCCCATCCCGGTGAGTCACCCACGCCCTCTCTCGGTCTGTGGGCCTCACCTCTGTCTGACGATCGTTGCATTATTTTTGAGAGGCTCTACCGACTTGTTTACTATCCCTGCAATCAACACCCGACATTTTTCCGTGTATTTTCCTAACTCACACGATTCCGCAGACCACATCCCGGAAGGTCACCCATCTTTCCACTACTCCAGCCCAAGCACGTTTAACTCTGCAGTTACTTATGGGCCTTTGACCGAAAAGGTAAGCGCACTTTGTTGACATAGGTAGCCAAATCAATTCTCTTAAGCCTCTCTTCATTTATCACAAACCGGGATGTTACAATTCACCCCCACTCGCTGTGCGCAACGTCCTCGTTGCGTACCTAGATCGTCACCCCCTGACGGTGTGAGTCAAGGCCACTCCACTTGACTCCACACTCATGTCGGGGTTCGGCTCTGATACCAAATTATAACGTCCCGACCGCCCATCTCAGTGAGTCACCCATGCCCTCTCTCGGCCCGTGGGCCTCACCCCTGTCCAACGGTCGTTGCATTATTTTTGAGAGGCTCTACAGACTTGTTTACTATCCCTGCAACCAACACCCGACCTTCTCCGTGTTTTTTCCTAACTCACACGATTCCGCAGACCACTTTCCAGAAGGTCATCCATCCTTCCACTACTGCAGCCCAAGCACGTTTAACTCTGAAGTTACTTATGGGCTTTTGACCGAAAATGTAAGTGTACTTTGTTGACATAGGTAGCCAAATTAATTATCTTAAGCCTCTCTTCATTTATCACAAACGGGATGTTACATTATGTCCCTTCCTGGCTCTAAATATAATAAGAGATACGCATAATTGTGCCAGTTTTCTTCATTTTTATCCCGTCATGTCGGTATTGTCTCGTTTCATCTCAAAATATTTTAAAAATCAGTGTCTTTTCTATAATATATGTTATATATTGACATGAGTTGATATATTTTTTTGAATATAAATATTATAAACTATATAATCAAATCTGACAAAACTAAAATTTCTAAATAATAGTTTTTGTAAATCAATACATAAGTTTTTATAGTAATTAATTATCATATTAAAGAATAGATCATAAAAAATTAAAATATAAGAAAATATATATAATAAATCGTAGAAATAAATTTAAATAGATTAATCAATTGATGAAGTATCACAATATTAGAGTAGGAGTTTGCTGAGGTGGCAGAATGAGAAGAGAGGAGGTTTAACTTTATATACTCACTCTGTTTCAATATATAAGGGGTTTAAGGTTTTTGCACACAGATTAAGAAGTCATTTAATTTTTGTATTTTTTGAAATAAAATATATATTATCATCAATTCCAAAATATTTCAACCAATAAAAAAGTAACTTGCAGAATATAAATAATCAAAAATAAAACAAATATATTTAATTTTGCATAGAAACTCTAAAACCCCAATTAAAATGAAACAAAAAAAAATGCTAAAAACCCTTGAAACAGAGGGATTATATAGATAGATATAGGAAATTTTGACCCTGACTGCTTTACCAAGATGGTCGTCCGTCCGACGAAACATGACAAGCAAGTCTTTTCGTCGCACAGTTTACCAGTTTCTTGGGAGATGCATTTCCTTACAGCTACAGCTCGTTGATTGGTCCCACCTATTTAAAATTATGGTGATTAAAAAGAAACTTGAAAATCACTTGTTTTTATCGATCGACTAAAAGATTAATAGATTAATGATTTTTAGATCACCCGCTGCTACTCACCACTTCCATTTCATATTCAAATATTCTGAATAAAGGGATCTTTCCCTCCTAATGGTACAAATGGTTTAAGAGGAACACAACAAGGATTTATTGTAGTAGGAAAAAATATGATAAAACCCACAGTCCCAAAGATCAAATAGAGCCTCAATCTAAATATATATACTACCATTGCAAACAGGAGAATGTACCAAACATGCATGGCGTATTCAAAGTCTCCAAAAACGAATTGGATCTACGAGCAAAATACTCATATACTCCTTGAGTTTTCCTTCGCGGTTATTATAGACATCATCGCTGATATATAAAACATCCATCGCGCATCCGAATCTGACGGCTTGCATAATATTTCGGTGTGGTATGGTGGTTGTCATGTTTAAGCACTCTTCGTTTGCAATCTTGTTGATATCTCCAATCATCTTTTCAAGTTCTCTATTGGCTTCTTCTTTGGTAACTCCGTGTTCGTTCATGTAATAGTTGACTCCATTTGCAGTGTACCCTTTACCCATATCCTCCTGATCATATATGCCACCGTATCTTTTAATTAGCACAAATAAACTAAGCAAAGAGAATTGTTTAGCAAATTGACTAAAATAATATGGTATGAAATATCCATATCTTAAAAAATGGATACCAAAAAAACAAAAATCCATATCTTGAAAATTAGTACGTACCTCAAAGTCGGTAATGTCATCCAAAATACGCAATTTTGCACCAAAAGCCCGGACAAGCTTTGGTCTTGATCGTAGCCACTCAAAAGCTTCTTTCCCACCAGTCTCTTCCAGTCCCATGATGCAACATGCTATCAATGTGTCATTACCAACTCCAGTCCCACCGACCTCCATGAACTCACCGAAACTAGGAACGTGACCTCCTTGTGCCCATTTGAGAAGCTTAAGGCTTGCCCTCGTATATTGCATGAGCTGTTTAGAAGAAAAAAATAAACATGCGACAACTTTATTACGTACCGGCCGGCCAATGAATGTGGATTTTTTTGTGATTACGAATAAGGTTTCTGTTAGTAATCACCTCTTCTTTCAACATCTCCAGCTCAAAGGATCTTCCTTGTAATTTCAGTACGTCTCCACACTCTTTGAAAAAACACATCACAAATTTAGAGACAGTTTTCATGTGACCTTGAAGATTTTCCATGTAATCGGGATCCCATCTGTTCATATAACAACGAAAAAATTACTATAGACTAGTCCACTCATCGCTAGTTGGTTTTTGGTGATAAAAACCCCCATGAATCTTCGCAAGATATATATATATATATATATATATATATATATA
>OVBJ01002087.1:0-20680 GCA_900406535.1 Noccaea bulbosa
GACTCTGCGGCGACCAGACGGAGCTATGGCTTCTGAGGAGCTAGACGCACGAATACGTATAATGTCTTTAACTGAGTTTTAGCCACTAAAATTGAACATTGTTTTGTCTGTCGTTATGCCCCTAAATCTACGACTTCTTTCTCCGACGTCNTGACTAATACTTTAGAGCAAAGTATTTCGTCTCAATCGAATTATTTTATTGTTTTTCGTACTTGATTCGCAAAAAAAAAAAACAATAATATGTGTGACGGTCGAGGACCTTTTAGGTTGGTAGCTAGACCTTGTTGTAAGCAAGCTGAAAGTAAAATAATGCAAATTTTGAAGTAGTTTTTATTTTGCGCCCACTCTTGTTCATGTGGGAAGAAAACCAAATTACTCTTTGTGTTTATCATTCACACTCAAAAATTTTAATTTTACACTACAAATTAAACAGGAAACAGCTGGCCAAACTAATAAAAACACGAGTTATGTAAGTAATCTGAAAACGAGAAAAGACCATTATGCCGTTGTGATGTATTAATTAATCGAAAAGAGAAAACCAAATGAACCGCACATGTATTTGTAACTCCTTTCACATTTATTAACACTTTGTGAATATTGACGCAATTGAACGTTTTTTTGTATTTCTTTTTGAGTAAGTATAGATATTTTTAGATATTATTTTATATTGTACTACCGTAATTAAATTTTTCTAATATGATAGTATTAAACTTTTAGTGTTTCAGAATTATTTTTTTTTTCTTATGTGTGCCCTTAATGGCTTAATATATATATACACTTGTTTTCCTAAGATGAGCATAATCTACATATTACTCATCAAATTTTCATTGTCACGACGTAACGCAGGTGTCTAGTCGAAAAATGGGAGAAACAATATTGACACTTCCATATAACCAGACATTTTTTTTTTTTATATTTAAAATTGAAATATATGCTTAATTAATTATATGGTTTGGAATCTTTGGATATAAAAAATTAAAGTAGTATTGGGCCTGGTTTATGAATATTGAATCTCACTAACACATTGAAAGCTGGGTATAAAAAGCCCGTTTACGACTCCATATAGAAACGCAGTTTGTGTACTTTTTGCAGCAACTGACTCCGACACGAAAATCTAGAAAATAATTATACTCAAGTTTAGTGAGTGAGTCAGTGAATCAGTGTGTATAGTCTATAGACTCTTGGCCGAGCGTTACGGTTTCCTCTCTTTTTCTCTTCTCAGCTTTATTTCTACTGCAAATCTGATTTCAAAAATATCACCGATTGAAGGAAAAAATATGAGTGACGGGAGGAGGAAGAAGAGTGTGAACGGAGGTGCACCGGCGCAAACTAATCCCGATGATCGGAGATCTAGTCTTCCCGAACTTGAGGCTTCTCCGCCGGCGGGGAAGCGAGCTGTCATCAAGAGTGCTGATATGAAAGAGGATATGCAGAAAGAGGCTATCGACATCGCTATCACTGTTAATAACTCTCTCTCTCTCTCTCTCTCTCTCTCTCTCTATTTCTCCGATTTGTTGGGTACATTCTTCGAATTTAGGGATTTCTTATCTTGATCCTTTGAGTTTAGGGTATGGGTGGTACTGATTGTGCCTGGGATTTTTCAGAGATAGCTCTCTGATGTGATCTATGGAGTTTGATTCGATCTTAGTGTCATCAGCTTTCGGAATCTGACTTTGATAACATGAAATTTCTTGTGTACGGAAATGGATTCGATCTCCTGTAACTGTGTTAACATTTCCTTGTGATTGAGCTGTGTTAGCGAAATTCCCAATCGATTTGTTCAACTTGATTGTCTCTTGAAGTGTCTCTGGAGTGATTATGTATAGTTTGCTGAGTAAAGATTTACATTTCAGAATGTGGGGCTTACTTTTTGCAGGCATTTGAGAAGTACAGTGTGGAGAAGGATATAGCTGAGAATATAAAGAAGGAGTTTGACAAGAAACACGGTGCGACTTGGCATTGCATTGTTGGTCGCAACTTTGGTTAGCTCTCTCTTTACTTGACTTCTCCTTATAAGGCAGCAATGTTTGAACAGTTAGGGGAATTTTTTAGATTCTTGTTCTTGGGGAAATTGTGACTTCTTAGTAACTGAATGTAGTTGTGAGCGTATTATCCTCTTTAGCTCATTTGATATTTGCTGAGTTAGATCAATGGTTTGGTTGCTTCTCTGTCTTAGTTGTTCTTCTTGCTTTTGATTTGTTTTTGTGCACTTGGCATTGGAGAAAGTTTGGGTTTGGATTTGGTCCCAAATGACATAATGATTGAGGTTTTTGGTACCACCAAGCTAGGTATTATTTCTCTGAAGCAGATAAGTCTGATCTAGCTTCATTACATTTTGCCGTGTTCATTGTTCAATGTTTAGTCTTTTGTGTTGTGGTGAGCAGTTTCGATGCTTTTGCATTATTAAGAAATTTACTGTTCTATAGCATTATGTGGTTCCACACATTAGCCTCGCAGTTCTTGGATTTTAGCTTCTCTTTTCTAACCAAAAGTCTTTTGGATTCTTATTCATGTGCATAAGCTAATATTTCAACAAACAAGTGATATGTTGTTTCTTATGGTGTGTCGATTAGAATCTGATTAGCTTCGATATTACTCTGCTAGTGTTCTTGTCTACAATCTTACTAAGTTCCTTTGCTCGTCATTTTCCTCCCCACAGGCTCTTATGTAACACACGAGACGAACCATTTCGTTTACTTCTACCTCGACCAAAAAGCTGTTCTGCTCTTCAAGTCCGGTTAAGAAGTTCGAAAAACCAAGAAAAGCTCATCGTTGGAAAAAAAATGTGATGTTCAATCGCATTATTCATCGTCACGTTGTAGTTAGCTTCTTGTTGTTGTGTATGTATGTGTGTGTGTGTGTTTCTTTTAAGGCTTTAACCAACAAAATTGGAGAATAAACCCCCTTAAAAGTCTTTTAGTATCAATATATGCATCTTCGAAATGTATATTTTCAGTTTTACCAGATTTTTATAACTCAGCTTTGAGAAATCCTAATTTCCCGGTTTGTGTTGCTTTTTTCTTCCATCGCTGGTTCAACCGGTCCAATTGGTAGCTATCTTATCTCTTTAACATTTTTAAATTTCTCTAAACAAACTTGAATTGAGCAAAAAAAAAAAAAAACGTGTTTAAACTAATATAGAAAACATCATAGAGAATAGAGAGATACACAATTTTTAAGGTTATGATTGAAATTTGAAACTAATTGTAATCTCATGATACTTTCCGGTTAGTAACAGCAAAAGTTGATAATTTCGAAGTGAAGGGGTTTCATATGTGAAACAATAGAACTTCGGGGGTTGAAAGAGTAAACTCCGTTTCAAAAGTACGACTCGTTGACAAATTGACAGAGAAATACAGAATATTAGCGAATTCAACGATTTAGACGGAAAGGAGAAAAAACCGATCGGGAAAAATGGCGACGTCGATGATACAGAGGCTGTTTAAGCAAGGCACGAAGATCGTCTGCGTCGGCCGTAACTACGCCGCTCACGCCAAAGAACTTGGCAACGCCGTTCCCAAGGTTCCTCAATCTTTTTTTTCTGAATCATTTTCCCTGCCTTGAAAAAAAAAAAAAAAAATCAATTTCTGGGATTCTCATCTCTCTACAATGTCCCTCTGTTATCCAATGGTTTAGGGAGTTTTTTTGTGTTATTCGCTGATTGAAAGTTTTGCATGTGTGAGTCATCCCCGAGAAATTGTGATTTTTGATTATGAAATCGCATGTCATGACTCATGAGATGATGATTGGTGAAACAGGAGCCGGTGATATTCTTAAAGCCGACGTCTTCGTATTTGGAAAACGGAGGAACAATTGAGATCCCACACCCTCTGGATTCACTTCACCATGAAGTCGAACTCGCCGTTGTGATCGGGCAGAAGGCTAGAGATGTACCTGAATCGGTAGCCATGGAGTACATTGGAGGTATAAATTATACCAATACTATTTTTCTGCTTCTGAAATTGTGCAGTTTCATTTCTAATTGCACTTTTCTTGATTTTTTTCTTTTTCAAAAATAGGATATGCGGTTGCTCTTGATATGACTGCTAGGGACCTCCAAGCTTCTGCTAAGGTAGATAACTGGTGTTTTTTACTTCACATATCAATGGATCTTGGTGGGGTTTACATGTATACAATGTTTGTTTCCACTCTTCTTGCTTCGCATTGTGTAAGCCTAAACACACACACGGATGGTCAAAAAACACTGATGATTTAACGAAAAGTCTTTAATAAGCCGTCTATGGATTGAGATTTTCCTACTTAGGATGGATCATGATTTAGGCTTTCTCAGACTCTTTTTAACCACTATGTACTGTTAACCAAATTCACGGATGTGTGGTTTTTTGTGCGCATAAACAGTCTTTCTAAGAATGGGAAGATAACGATATGATTTACATTCTGGTTTTCAGGCATCTGGTCTCCCGTGGACGCTTGCTAAAGGGCAAGATACTTTCACTCCAATCAGCTCTGTTGTAAGTATTCATCTGAGTCCTAGTTTCTAGTTCCAACATTACCATGAGAAGATTATATAATTTATATGAAAGTTGCTACTTAATGTTTTGTTTAATGGACCCATTTTGGTTGCTTTGTCTTATCACGCCTGATGCATGATTTATATATCTAGTTGAGACTTGAAAAGTCTCATTGCTATCATAATCATGTGCCTATCTTACTGAGAATTTTGTTGATTTCCTAGTTTAAACTTTGGTTTCTCTTTGCCCTGTTTCAGCTGCCAACGGCGATGGTTCGTGATCCAGATAATCTAGAGCTTTGGCTAAAGGTTTGTCACTTACAAAAGTTATTTTCCCTCCCTCCTTAAAGAAGAATCTGCAAAGACCAAACTGACGAATCTGTCTTGTGACAGGTTGATGGTGAAACAAGACAGAAGGGTTTGACAAAAGATATGATCTTCAAGGTCCCTTACCTCATCAGCTACATAAGTTCTATTATGACACTTTTCGAAGGAGATGTCGTCTTGACTGGTATAGCTTCTCTTTCTTTTTCCCCCCTTACCAATAACATTTGGAACCAAGCCTAAACTTGTACGACAATGCCTTCAAACTATAGGTACACCAGAAGGAGTTGGACCTGTGAAGATAGGTCAGAAGATAACCGCAGGGATCACTGGTTTGTCAGAAGTTCAATTCGATGTGGGGAGGCGTCAAAAGCCCTTGAGCTAAGTGTTTCATGTAAAAGGTCGAAAATCATATAAAAGCACCTCTAATTTTCATATCATCTACTGTGTGTTTCCATACACTTTTGAGAAAGAGAGAGATATCACGTTTAAAACTCGTACCCCTGTCATTTGTAATTGTAAAGTTGTGATATTTATTATTGTCGTATACAATATTCCCATTAATGATTATGAGTTTCTCGAAATCAAAGAGAGATTAACAAACAAAAGAAACACTTTCAATTCACGAAAGGGTTTCCTTGCATCCTCCTCTACAAAATTTTAAGAACTCAATTTTGCTCAACCTTTTACAAAACACAATTGCGCTCGTTTGATCGTCATTGCTACTTTCCAAGTGCAACCACCAGTTCTCATGAAGAATCGCTGTCTTGGCCCAACCGTCATTACTACGCTTTCCCAAATCATCATCAATGACAAAAGATCTGGGTGACATCACCATTCCACACATCATTGTTCTCTATTAATTATTGTTCATCAATCATCATTGTTATCTTTCAGTTCAAATACATTAGTTTTATTTGGGCTATCCTACACAAGATAGGTTGCGAGAGACGACGTCGTAATCCCATGACATTTCAACTTTAAAGATAGGTCTCGCGAGGAATAAAAATAAAGCATAATTGACGAGAAGTGTGTGTATATGCATTATTTGTATACGACAAATTAATAAATTCTTGTATACATTGTTAAAAACGATGGAGATATGTCTAAATACATTTGAAGGTGGTTGATTTCTCTCATTCTCTGGTGGGGTTTGAGTAATTTAAGGGAAATGTAGGGGAAATGGGTAGCTCGATCTTGTTGTTTTCCCGAGAAAAAAAAAAAAAAAAAAAAAAATTNTTTTGAGTTGTTTTAGTTGGTGAGACGACTTCGTATGGATAGATAAGTCTTCATGCCATTTAAATATCTATCCAACTTGGACATATGTGAAATGTGCCTCGCGAGGAATATATAATATGAAAAGAAGTATATATTATTTGTATACGACGTCAAATCAACACATCATTGTAGACATTTGTTTAGCACAATCGATTTTCTTATAAAATAGAAGGGAAATATATCATCCTCTTTCTCACGTTTTATAGAGACGAAAGGAGAAAGTGTGTGGTATCGGTAAAAAATGGCAACGTCGAGTCTGTTTAAGCAAAGCACAAAGATCGTCGGCGTCAGCACTAACTACGCTGCTTACGTCAAAGACAAGCCCGTCCCCAAGGTTCTTCCAATCTTTTTATTCTTTGACCTATTGTTTCACTTCAGTTTCTTCATCTTCTTTAATTTAGTCGATGTCGGTTTAATCCGGTTAACCGATTAATTCTCATCAATAGTCTATCGCAAAACAAAAAAAAACTTTGAGTCTTTGACCTCAAGGTTCACTGAAAACTAGTAGATGATGAACAATAGGTGCTTTTGATACCACACAAATGCCCCAATCAAGAGCTTACTAACACACAAATTTCAACGATTTTCTCTCCATGCTAAAACATGGTGTCTTAAATGCACAAGAAAAGAATCAAACCAACTATTAATCATACAAGTAGTGATGTTTAACAAAAAATCATACAAGTAGTGATATAACAATCCCTATAACCTAGTTGATGCCGGTTTAATTACTTTATTTAATCGATTGATTCTCTCATATTCTCATGAGATGTTTGATCGGGAAACAGGAACCAGTGATATTCTTAAAGCCGACATCGTCCTACTTGGAAAACGGAGGAACAATTGAGGTTCCACATCCTCTGGATGCACTTTTCCATGAAGTGGAACTCGCTGTAGTTATCGGACAGAAAGCTAGAGATGTACCTGAATCAGTAGCCATGGATTATGTTGGAGGTATAAATTATTATTTAGTGTTAATGTCAATACTCAATATATAATACTGCTTAGCTTGTTTCTTCTAAATTGTATTATATAATTTTTGCTTCTTGTATTGTACATTTTCGTTTTCTTGGTTTTAAAGGATATATATGCGGTTGCTCTTGATATGTCCGCTCGGGAAATCCAAGTTGCCGCCAAGGTAGGCACGTAGGAAACAAATTTTAGTTCACCTTCATATTAATGGATCTTGTGGGCCGGGTGTGACATGTATATGTGCAATTAGCGGATATCGTTATTACTCTTCTTGGAACCATTCTAGGTTAAAACAAAACATGTGTCCTTTAATCAGAAGTCTTGTATTTGAGATCATGACTTAAGCTTTTTAAAGTGTGGTTTTACATAAGCAATATTCTGTTTATTTTTCTTAGCATGGTAAGATAACTAAAGTATTTAATTTAGTTTTGTGCTTTAACCACGTATGGTGTTTAATTACATTCTCGTTTTCAGGCATCTGGTCTCCCGTGGGCGCTGGGTAAAGGACAAGATACCTTCACTCCAATCGGCTCTGTTGTAAGTATTCATCTGAAACCTAGATGATATGTAGCTTAATTAACACATCTGTATTAGTTTATATGGAAAATGCCACGTTCTGTAAAAATGGACCCATTTAAACCGTCTTGCCTGATTAATCATATGCGGTTAGGATGTTAGACATGAGATCATTACATAAAACCTATCTTGCTGAGAATCAAAACTCCTTTTTATGCTATGTTTCAGCTGCCAAAGGAGATGGTGCATGATCCCGATAACCTAGAACTTTGGCTAAAGGTGCGTGCGTCCACTCACTCTCTTGTCACTTACAAAGTTACTTCCCTGCGAAGATCAAACTTATGAATCTATTTTGTGACAGGTTGATGGTGAAACAAGACTGAAGGGTTTGACAAACGATATGATCTTCAAGGTCCCATACCTCGTCAGCTACATAAGCTCTATCATGACTCTTTTCGAAGGCGATGTCATCTTGACTGGTATTTACACACAATAACTTTTGCTTTTGTTATCTGCATACCAAAAACATTAAGAACCAAGCCTAAACGTATAAAACAATTGCCTTCAAACTATAGGTACACCATTAGGTGTTGGGCCTGTCAAGATAGGTCAGAAGATAACCGCCGGGATCACCGGTCTATCTGAAGTTCAATTTGATGTCGCGAGGCGTGTAAAGCCCTTGACCTAAGTGTTTTCTGTTTTTTTTCTCTTTCTTCTGTGGTAATAAAAGCATCTCTAGTTTTCTCTGTTTCCTTACAACTGAGAGAGAGAGAGATATGAAAAGCTTAAATAAAACTCGTGTACACACATCTCATTTGTAATCGACGTTTTGCTTAAAATAAAGCTCGTACTGTTTTTTCTCGCAATTGAGAAGGGGGATATTATGTAACGTTTTACTGTAGTCCTAAATTACAATTTGGGCACTAAAAATTGAGAAAATAGTCGTGGATGTGTTTACTTATCTCGTCAGGCCTTTCCTCGTGGAGAAAATGACCAACGCCTTTCATCACCACAACCTCGTCCAACAACGGGACGTGGCTCTTAAACCTGCCGTCTTCCATGTACTTCTTGGTGCCTGGAACGTGATAGGTCAAATCTTGGTCGCCGATTATGAACTTAACCGGAACTTTGACTTGAGCTTTTGATAGCGATCCCATCAGCTCCCATGTTCTACAATAAGAAGAAAACATAAGAGTGAGTGACACACGAGAAACAAATAAAAAAGATTAGAGATCTTGATCCAAGTTTTACTTCAGTGAAGCTCAGCAGCATATTTCCGCTTATGTTAAAAGCCCCATCCCAAAACGAGCTCTATCTTAATAATATGGTGACTTTGGATTCACAATGAGGTTCTACTCGGTATAATAATGGCTTAGAACCACAAGAACACTTTACCAAACAACTCAATTCTCCATTTGATCAAAAAGGGTTTCATATATAGGGCATAGGACAGATGAGTAATTTGAGAGATTCCAGGAAACATACCGGTCCATATTCCGGTAGTAGTTTACTGGTCCAGTGAAGCCATTCTTGTCGTACTTGGAAGCGTAATACTGAACATCATACTCGGTTAGCCAAGAGGGCAGTGAAACAGGATCATCGTAAGGTTTTCCTTTAGGTAAGAATATAGGACCAGGATTACGATACGTTAAGAGCTTCAAGAGAACTCGTTCCGTGCCAGCTTTAGCGAATTCCTCCTCTATCTCCCCATATTCCTGCAATGTGTAAACCCATTCTTGTGATTCAGAAACAAACGGCAAAAATTCAAAAACATATATATCGTCTCTGCTCTGAACTTCAACCAAAACAGTCAAATGTGACAATGCCTATTCATTCACCTACACTAAACATACGAATCTTGATAACAACTTTCAACAGTGAACAAGCTATCAAAATGTTCATCCAGTTCAAGAATTTGATCATAACTCTCTTACTGGTAAACCTGAGTCAACAGCCAAAAGACTAAATTCAAACTGATCTCACAATACTAACTACTGTGTTCTTCTCCATTAGAGTCAATTTAAGTTTATTGAGCTGAAGAAGAAGACGGGGACCTGAAATCTGCACATGTAGTAGTCATCGCCGTAGAAGGATTTCAACATCGAAATCGGTTTCCTCTTCGGATTCCAAGGATCGAACACCACACTCATGTTCACCAGAGCTTTAACCCTATCAGGCCGGAGAAGACAGAGATGCCAAGCGATAACTGCGCCCCAATCATGCCCCACCACGAACACCTTCTCCCGATCTCCCACCACCGCGTCGATCAACCCAATCAGATCTCCGACCACGTGGAGACTTGTGTACGCGTCCACGCTCTCCGGCGCGTCGGTGTCTCCGTAGCCGCGCAGGTCCGGCGCGATCGTGCGGTAACCCAACGAAGAGAGCGCCACCATCTGATGCCGCCATGTGTACCAGAGCTCCGGAAATCCGTGGAGGAAGAGTATCGCCGGACGAAGGAGAGCTCCGTCAAAAGCACCGTTCCCGGCGGCGGGTGGATTTTTTTCGGCGACGTGCATATTGATTCCATTAACATTGACAAATCTGTGATGGAAAGTAAGATCCATCCGCAGAGAGGAAAGCGAAGCTAATAATTTTTTTTTCTTGAAGAAATGAATCGAAATTTGTTCTTATCCGCCGTTAACTAGCAAGTAGCAACAACACAGCACAGAGCAATCGGAACCGGTCTGATCAATCTTGGTAGGAGGAGGTTTTTCACTCTGGCTAATTTCGGTTTACTTCGGTTATATCCGGTTTAATTCTGTTATTTCTGGTTTAATCGAGCTAAATTCGATTTCCCGGGCTTTCTTTATCCGAGATTTGCTGTAAATTTGAAATCCCAGTGAACAAGATCATAGTTTGCACAAATAATCACTCACATTTTACCTTAAAAGTCACGTCATACAAGTAATATATAAGACCCTTATCCTATGTGATGCCTATGTCACCATGAATCCAATTGTGAGAATAAATGCCATGAGATCCTAATCTGATGGCATTTGCTTCGATTTTTCCTCTTTGAATCCAAGGCTGTTCATTCGTATGTGAATAGTGAAATGCTAAGTGTTTTCGGACTCTCTGTTATCTTTCGAGACCAGCTTTCACGGCTCAATGTGAATGCTAAGTTCTTAAGAAGAAAATTAAGGACACTAAAAATAATGCACATCCACACAAAATAATAAGAAAGTCTACCAAAATTTCCCCAAAATATTATGAAGGCACTTAAAATAAACTAAATCCCATTGCTTAAAAACTAATGATAAATTTAAAGAAGTAAGGTGTACAATTTTTAAGGTGTAAATTTTCAAAACTACACTTTTAGTGTGTCAATTTTCAAAAATACACTTTTTCTAATTTTCAAACTAATGAGAAATTTAAAGAAGTACAAAATTTTTAAGGTGTAAATTTTCAAAACTACACTTCTAGTGTGTCAATTTTCAAAAATACACTTTTCCTAATTTTAATATATAATTTTGGGTTCACTAATCCTTAATTAGAGTTAAGATTTTAGGGTTTAGATTTAAGGGGTCAATGTTAAATTTTAGGGTTTAGAGTTTTTTTACTCAATGAAAAAGTATAGTTTTGAAAATAAACACCAAAAGGTGTATTTTTGAAAATTGACACCTAACAAGATGTTGTTTTGAAATTTCCCCTAAACTTCTAATTCTAGTAATAATAGAATTAAAATTATATATTTAAACTATTAGTCAAATAACACTGTATTTTGGATTTTTTTTGAAAATTCATGTTTGAATTACACCTTTTTATATATAACATCTGTTAGATTGATATTTGATTTTGGAAGCCAAATAATATTCAAAATCTGTCATTTTAATGTAACATATTCTAAATTCTTGATTTAATACACCTCCAAAGTTTGCAAACTAATACAATTACAAATTCTTATTAAGTAATGTAATAATCAATTATTTACAACTTCTTATTAAGCAATGTAATAATCAAATTTAAATTTGTCTACTGGCATTTTATTTATTAATATAATAATAAATTTTTATTTATAAGTATTTGCGAATTTTTTTCATTGTAAATATCTAATAGTAGGAGGGTCTAATGAAGCTGAAAGATTTTAGTTTGCAAACAATTCAAAACTGCTGCTACTGCTGTTTCTGGGTGCTTTGGAATGAAGATGGACGCTCATACGTTTATGTACTTGTTGTGCACAAACGTGAGACACGGGTGCGAACCACGTTTTGAATCAATTGTATCTGCAAATAAATAGATTAAATAATTTTGTACATGGATCACCGTGTTCATGGCTTAAATGTTGAGGTTGGAAATGTTGAGCAGCGGGCATTGTCGACAGAGAGTTTCAAAGTCAGAAGATCTTGACTGATTCAAAAGATTTTGCCTGATCTCCGACTATTTTTTTTCTCTTCTAAAGTTTTTTATAGTTAAATATTGGAATCAGCTGCGAGTCCACATGGTGAGTCCATAGATTTATTTTATTTTTTTAATTTACTATATACACTTCAAACAATATTTAGTGGGTATTTGAGACTTTTCTGCTAAAGAGGGTATTTGAGACTTGAATAATAAAACTCACAAAAAAAACACAAAAAAACAATTCCAAAATCCAGTTTTTTCGTCTATGTCTTTTTTTTTAAGAAAAAAGGTAATGTCAATAATTTTAAAAAATAAATAATTGAATTTTCGGGAAGATTTCTATTTATCAAAAATCAAATTTGTAAATTACATCTGCAATTTATACGTACGAGGTCTCTTTTGGAAACGTGCTTCCACGAGGCAAGCAAGGGTGGAGTCATAAACCCAAAAAGAAGAGAAACTTATATAAACCTTTGTTCGAATCAGGAGAGATGTAAAAGTTTAGCTTTTTCTTTAACCCTAATTTTTTTTAATGAAGAGATTCTAAATACATGAACCAATAACACTAGATTTTAAATTCTTTTAATAAGAAAATTTTAAATACTTAAACCAATAACACTAGATTATTTTATTAGAAGATTTTAAAACCATAATTGAATAATAATGGATTATGGTTGGATTTAAATTTTATTAAAAACCATGATTGAATAACATCCCCTTGATGTATTTCAAATCTGTTGTAGTTGATTTTAATATATGAAACCAATAACACCCCCTTAGAAATTAAAGTTAACTCTTAGGACTTTGTTTATTATTAATCAATAAAAACCTTTATATAGTATAGGTCTAGATACAACTTTGAACATAACCTCAAATACTGTAAAAAGGAAAACATAAATAATAGGACCCTAATGTCATTAACTAAAGAAGTCCTAATCGTACTCTAAACCCAGTCTTGTATCAGAAACATTCTTCGTTCCTTTGTATATTTTCGGGAAGATTTCTATTTATCAAAAATCAAATTTGTAAATTACATCCGCAATTTATACGTACAATTTAAAAATGTTGTTTTCTCTTTTGGACGAGTCATAAACCCAAAAAGAAGAGAAACATTATTCGTTCCTTTGTATATTTTCTATTTACAATATTAAAGAGAGTTTCCTCCGAATTTTCCGGGAAAAAGTCGAATCAAAGCAAAGTCTTCTCTACTCTTCACCCCCTCTATAAAACTCTTCGTGAAAATCGAACGGACAATTCAATTCGATCCCTGTGTTAGATTACTTTGAACATATCTATCTTCGTATTCTAAGCTATAACCCAAGAGAGTGAATTGTTGTGATGGATAATAGTAATAGAGCTGAGCAGATCCCTCTTTTACTTCAAGGCGAGACTGACAATTACGACGGCGTTACCGTAACCGTGGAGGAACCGATGGAAGCTGAGGTTTTTACAGAAAGTCTTAGGGCTTCGCTTTCGCATTGGAGAGAAGAGGTCTTTCAAATTAAAACCATCCACTTTCCATCTTTGATTGTGCTGGATAATTGAATCTCAAAGAGTCTCTTTTTTTTTTTTTTTGCAGGGGAAGAAGGGGATTTGGATAAAGCTGCCTCTTAGTTGTGCTAATCTTGTAGAGCCTGCAGTTAGTGTAAGAGGGTTTATATGAGATGATTTTCAAATCTTTATTGTTCTTCTGATTTTTGAAATTTTTGGTGATTTGTTCAGGAAGGGTTTAGATATCATCACGCAGAGCCTGACTACTTGATGCTTGTGTCTTGGATCTCTCGAAAGGCTGATACCATACCAGCAAATGCTTCTCATGTTGTAGGTATTGGTGCTTTGGTCCTCAACAGCAAGACTGGAGAGGTAAAACCAATTTCTTCATCTTCTTTGAATCTTTTTTAAGGGACTCTTGATCTGTGTGTGTTTTTTTTTTTTTTTTTTTTTTTTTTTNCTCTCTAAACATTACTTCAATTTGGTGAAGGTCCTCGTTGTTCAAGAAAGAAGCGGTTATTTCAAAAACAAAAATGTGTGGAAGCTGCCTACGGGTGTTGTCAACGAGGTGTTTTTTTTTCTTGTCCCATTAAATATTTACAATCGTGGTGAATGACATGAAGAGTTAAAACCTATAAAAGGTTCCATGCAATCTTGGTGAATGGGATTTCTGATGAACAATATGATAAGCAATTGAAGAAATGTGGCGGCTTAACTCTTCATAAGTGTAGTATATGATATATAGCATAGGACTGAATGTAGATGTGGTATATTGGAGAAGAAACGAAGTTTCCACAGCTTTTCTTGTACATATAGTGTCAAACATTCTTTTCTGACTTTAACAAAAAAAAAAAAAAATTTCAAATTCACAGGGTGAGGATATTTGCACTGGAGTAGCTAGGGAAGTGGAAGAAGAAACTGGTGTATGTATCTTGCTTTCTGATGATAGAGTAACATCATCTCTAATCTAAAAATCTTTTACTTGCCACTTTATTCTGAAATCTGTCTTCTGTTCGTTTTACTTCAGATTATTGCAGATTTTGATCAAGTGTTGGCTTTCAGGTAAGTTTATGTTGCCATTCCCTTGGAAACACATTTGATCTGACTTACCCCATCAGTTCCTAATTGATGTATGACTCTTTTCTCTCCTAGGCAAAGCCACAAATCATTCTTGAAAACGAAATCGGATTTGTTTTTCCTGTGTGCCTTAAGTCCACGCTCCTACGATATCACTGAACAAAAATCTGAGATCTTGC
This sequence comes from Noccaea bulbosa, assembly GCA_900406535.1. Classification (NCBI taxonomy): domain Eukaryota; kingdom Viridiplantae; phylum Streptophyta; class Magnoliopsida; order Brassicales; family Brassicaceae; genus Noccaea; species Noccaea bulbosa. The sequence goes on from OVBJ01002087.1 coordinate 14,653, forward strand.
AAGCTAAGGTAATAATAACAACCTTTCTTAACTTTTCACTCTTTGATGAGCCAAGATAAAATGTTAAAAGTTTCTGGTTCCACTGCTTGCTATATACAGTGGATGCCGATCCAAGAATATGTAGACCAACCATGGAACCAGAAGAACGAGATGTTCAAGTTCATGGCTGACATTTGCCAAAAGAAGTGTGAAGAAGATTACTTGGGATTCTCCACTGTGGAAACTACCACATCATCTGGTAAGAAGAGCTTTATCTACTGCAATGCTGATCACGCCCATCGCCTTATAGCAGCTCGTGACCAAGCCTCAACTTCTCTCTGATAACATTCTCATCCTTCTTCAATCGGATCTCTGTATTTTAAAATAAAGCCAGCTCCTTTGGCATTGTCTTCTAATTTATTTTCAGTTATTTGTTTTATTCTCCCAATGTTTTTTATTGGTTTATTCTCCAAAACATATGCGCTTAACCGAGATTAAGCTAAGAATATGCAAACAAAACTTCAGGTATATGAAGGCATATATAATATAATATCAGAATGAAACACCAAAAGGGGCAACGAAACGGAGAGAAACAATGATCTTCCAAATGTAATGGACAGCAAAATCTTAAAATCATCTAATAAAAAAATTCTCAGAAGTACTTATTACATCAGAAACAAGACCCAAACTAGTTATATAACTTTGGCAAAACGAATTATTTTGTATTTGAAGTCTCTTTTACTTACCTCGTCCCCTGACGCAGAGGACCTCGAATGAATCTGAATTGTTCACCGGACTTGAGAGGGAGAGCATAGCAAACCAGATGCGTCTGCACCAATGACTGCAAGATCACAGACCGTGCAGATGTTGCCTGCCTGGCTTGGTACAAACCGAGCCGTGCAGTAAGGACATGACACGTCTTTTTGCCCTCTGTAGATCGGCACGTAAGTGGCTCCGCATATCACAAATTGGTTTCTGAAGTCGTAGTTGAGCTTGGTTTCATCGGTCATGTTGCGTTCAGCGGCGCGCAGAACTTGAGTAGCCATCTTGGCCTGGCTCTCTATAGTTGGGTTTGTATCTCTCAATCTGACTGCGAAGTTGGAAGCAGTGGCGATGTTCTTTAACTTGTAGCAAACGCTCATTGCACTAAGCAGCGCAAGCCGCTGGTGAGGTAATTGAAGCTCAAAGTGAGTAAAGTAAGCAGCTAGCTCTTGCTGCCTCACCGGATCATCTTTCATCTCTCTCCTCTTGAGCTCCATTTGAAGACCAAGGACGTATTCTTTAGCGATGGTGATCAGGTCCTTGACGTCGTCGACTTCTCTTCGTGACTCGACTACCACCAATGGGATGGTTTGGAGAATGGAGAGGAAGATACGAAGAGCCTCAGTGAACTTCCCAGCTGTCGTGGCTTTGTAGCCAGATTTGAGCTTCTCTTCTAGCTGAGAGATATCATAGACAAGAGCTGGTGGGCCACGGACATTGGGAGTTGAAGACTCGCTCCATCCGCGCTCAAGGGCAAGTGGAATCACAGGAGATGAAGAGAAAGCACGAATGTAGCTATGGCTACCACTGAACAGATCAAGAAACTTCGGTTTCAAAGGTTCAAAGTTCTTTATGCCAAGCTGTCTGTGGAGCAGACGCATTGCAGTCTCGAAGCTTCCTGCTGCAGCCTGCTCAGCAGCAAGAGAAGATTTTTGGATCCAGATCTGACTTACGGGCATACCTTGATTAGGTGTCACAAAGACCGATGAACGTGCGTTAGCAGAGGCCTTAGGAGTGTCAACCTCTGGTGGGAGCTCCAAGTCATCAAGTACCCCCCATCCACCTTCATCGTCGTTTTCTTCTTCTCCTTTGTCTGCTTCCTCCCAAATGTCATTAATGTCTTTGTTCTCCATTCCATCAACATCGACCATGACAAGCTCCTCACCCCATTCGCCTTCAGCATCTTCTTCTTCATCAACATCGCCGCCTCCTCTGTTTGCACCCTCAAGTCCTCCTTCAAATATTCCTTTCATCACTCTCAGAAGAGGCCAATCACCACCACACATAATGGGAGACGGCGGAATTAGAAGCGATGGAGTTTTCCCTTCCGGCAACGAGGGCACATTGTCTCCTAGCTCAGTCGCCAGTCGCTCAGCAATGTCATTCAAACCATGAACAGAAGCGGTGATGTAAGCTAGAGGCAAATGACCGGCATTCTCCAGTATCTTGACACGCTCTTTGACATCTCCTAGGTAGAGAGCATTGTGAAACTGACCCATTACGTTGTTCTTCACCTCCGCAATCTTCATCAACTTTGAAAGCTTGTCCAAATTACCAGTGATGAGATATAGAAAAGATAACCTCTCAAAGTTCTTGGTCTGCTGGTATGCAAACTCAACAATTCCGGAATTACCTTGGCGAAGAGCCTCCACGCCAAGTCTATACCAGTGGTCTTTCTCGTTAATCTGTGTAGCGGATGCAACAGCTACACTAATGTTGCCACTCTCAAGAGCCAGGTTGAATCGGATCCTCTCGTCTTCAACAAAGTGGAGAGCAACTTCAGGAAATCCTTTCTGCTGCAGGTAAGCAATCATAGCCTGTCCACATAGCTGGGAGTTCTTGATCATGCTCATGACATGATCATATCTCTTTCTCAGCAAGGCAAGCTTGAAAATGTATTCAGTTGCATTAATGGTGATAACCCTGTTTTTACCATCCCGATCCAAGCAAAAGATTGTATTTCCAGAAACCTTGGTGATGTAGATAGGGACATCCAGGGTTCGGATGATGCCACTGTCTCCATTAGGAAGACAGTACTTGATGTGGTTCAATGTTGTGTAAATGAAGACACCATTGTCATCCCAGGCTCCACTTTTCACACGTATTGTCTCATGAAGCGTGCATTGGAGGACGAGTTTCTTGCTGGCGATAATGATAGTATGTTTGCTGAGCAAAGCAACACTCTCCATGTCATTAGACCAAACAACATACCTCACAAACGGTGTCTGAAGTTCACCAAGAACTAGCCTTTGTTGAAGGTCAAATATAACCACTTTATCCTCAGATCGACAAAGCAAATTTCCAGTGCCAGCATAGAAGATAGAATCTGTGGGAATAGGCAGAGAACTCTTTTTAACCACCTCATTCTTTAGATTCTTAACTAGCACCTGGCTGGTGCTTTTCTCCAGAACAGCAAACCGGTTACGAGCAATGAATACCGCAGAACCACCTGTCCCTCTCTTTGCATCTTGGACAACGTCACTCCTCCCAACGCTATCTTTCGGTATGATGTACAACTCGTACGAACCACCATCCAGATCTGAGCATATCAGAACTGCATTTTCCGTTGGACTGTAAGACAGAGTCCTAGGACTTTGGTTCAAGCTAGGAGTACCAGGACGCCGTATAGGGATAACTTGGGAATCTCTTTGAGTTGAGTATTCGTAGTACCGCAAAAATCTATCCTTGGTATAGAACAAAGAATCACCACTCAAAGCAAAGGCAGGACGCTCTCTCTCAAGCTTGAACACGATCATGCCACTGTCGTGTCCTGCTGCTAGCAGATTCATCTCAGGGTGAACAGCAAGAATCCAGAATCTATCATGTTCACGACGGAAAGTCTGAAGTCCAGTTCGCTTGGTAGCATCCCAGACACGGATGCTCTTATCCTCAGAGTTCGATACAATTATGTCCTGTTTAGCATGGAACATAACGGATGAAACGTTATTCATATGGCCTCGCAATGTATCCACCTCCCAAGCTTTAGTTTCTGCAATGATATTGATAAAAACACATTACTAACTCAGCTTGGCTCTTTCGAGATTCATCCAACACAATAAGGCAAACACAATAATTGCATATCAGAATATCATTGATAATTGATAGCATATACATCCTACATGCAGAAAAAGGATAACATCAGAAAATTACCATTCATACGCCACAGCTTAACTTGGCGGTCATCTGCACCCGAGACAATAAGAGGCAGGTTGGGATGAAAAGCAGCCCAGTTTACACCTCTGTCATGACCTTCAAGGACGTACTTGACTATAGCATCAACTCCACCAAAAAGATCATTATTCATCTGACTTAACCTCATGATGTCATCAGCAGGAGAAACTGTCTTCTTCCTCAGAGCACCAATATCCCAGACACGGACCGTCTGATCTAAGGAAGCTGATACCACGAGGTCCTCTTTTGGGTGGAAAGAGGCACACATAACATAATGATTGTGACCAGTCAAGACAGAAACACAAGTCCTTGATTGCCAATTCCATATGCGAATAGTCTGATCGTCACTGGCACTCACAATCCATGGGTTTTGGTGGTGAAATTGGACAGTCCGGATATAATCAAGATGCCCAAGAAGAGTGAAAAGACACTTGTGTGTTTTGTAGTTCCAAACTTTAATCTTGTAATCATCACCTGCAAGATTAAGATACAAGAGGAGCATAAAGATAATCGTAATGAAGAAGAAGAATGCAACCCCCATCTGTCTATATTCTATAACACACAACAAGTCAGGCAAATCTACTATATCTCCAAGAAGCATATGCTATATATAAGAAACACAAGTAGCTGAAACAGAGATTTAATTTAATATGATCATGCATAGATCCACTCTTTTGAGCCAGGGACTTATTAACCTAACAATCCACTACAAAGAGGCGAAGCTCAATCTAGAAACCCATGATATAGTAGCCAATGTCAAGATTTCAGTAGACTAACCAGGACCTTTTATAGATCAACGAGAAATTTAATCAAAGGACGAAACGGTATGTTGAAATTCGAAGATGAACGCAAGGATCAGAACGAAGCATATACCTCCCGAGACGAAGAGAGGCTGCGAGTTGTGAAAATGGACGCCACGAACAGGTCCCTCATGCTCGTCAAATCTATCGATCAATGTACCCATGCGATAATCCCAGAGCTGGATCACGCCACTGTGCAAACTCGCGAGAATCCATGGTCTCTTAGGGTGAAAGCTCAGACCCTTAACTCTGTTACTCTTAGTCTCGAACTTCGTCAACATAATCTCCGATAATGAATCAGGGACAAAAAAAAAATACTCTACAAAAACCAGATCACAGAGAACGAATCAGGTAAACCTGAAGCCCCCTCACAGGAAAAAAAAAAAAACGTAATAATATTTATGAGATCGCAGGTAGATCTAAATGCAACAATGGAGTGAGATCAAAACAGGAAAATCTGAATCGTAAAGAGAGAACAATGGGGATACCACAGATCAGATGAGTTCACGCTAATGGTCTGCAGCTTTTACCGGTAATCGTAGGTTTTAGATTGAGGAATGGAGCGAGAAGAAGAAGAGGAGGAGGAAGAAGAAGAAGAAGGATATCAATATAGATCTGAGTGAGACTCTGACGCTCAGATCTATATAATCTGTGTCGATTTCTCTTTTGCAATTACAACTGAGACAAAAACATTATATATACAGGAATGAAAAAAATTAAATAACGGACTACTATTGGTCTACTGACGCAACTATTTTTATTTCTGTTATTACTGTAAAGTATTTTGTAACCAAAAACTCTTGACAGTTTTTATTGGTCTAGTGATGCAAAAAGATAATTTTTCATATCGAAGGAATTACCAATTGTAAATTAGTTTTCTGACAAAAAGAACCTCCTAAACAATCTTTATTATAAGAAAAAAAAATATTCCGCTGCCGGGCTTCGAACCCGGATTTCATCCTTTGAAATTAACCGGTGTGCTACAGCGGATCTGTTGTTCATACTTCCGATAAATTAACTAATAATAGAGAGTTTATATATTAAAATCGTACTTTTCTAAGACGGTCAACCTGTTTCTAAACTTGTGTATTATTATTATAATTACTAGATCTTTCACCCGCGCGTATTTTAAATTGGTTTAATATATATTTTTAAAGAATAATTTTTACAAAATTCAAAAATTAACAGTTAAAATTTATCAGTCTTTCAATACCAAAATTAAAAAAAATTAGATATACCAATACCTTGTTGAGATCAAATCTTAACATACAAAAATGTTATTTAGATCAAATCCCGTTAACAAAAATGTTTTTGTC
>OVBJ01002088.1:0-20649 GCA_900406535.1 Noccaea bulbosa
TGTGCCTACCTAATTTAGATGTTGTAAATACGTCGCCAATTGCCAACGTATAAACAACGGACTTTGCCGACACTCTACTTCGTTGCGAATTCAACGTTATTTACGGACGAAATCTTGTCGTCGTTAAATCGTCGTCATGTTGCTACGCATTTACGACGAAATATGTTAACGTAGCGAATTCGTCGTAAATTCGACGCTAAAAAACGACGAGTTTACGACGGTTTTCTTTCGTCCCCATTAACGACGGAGTTACGACGAAGTAGTTTTGCGTCGTAAATTCGATGCTAATTTGATGTTATTTTGCGACGAAATTAATTCGACGTAAAAATTCGTCGCAAAATGCCTGTTTTCTTGTAGTGTGTAAACTTATGATTATGATACTAATTTAGTTAATCTCCACCAAATATTCTCTGAGTATTTTTCTGATTTTTACAACAATTGTATTGTGAAGATCCGTAGAGGATATAACTTCCTCCAACTCATAAAGCTACACTCATCTCTCCGTCAAAATATTCCGACGGAGATCTTACCTACAACAGCCGATCGCCAAAGTTCCTCTCAGAACTCCGTCGGTTTGCAAAGCTTTGAAGATAGATTTGAGAGATTTGCTTGGTCAGTTTCTGGTAGCAATCATCAATTCTCCAATCTCGGCGGGGTTTAAAGACGAACCGTTTTGGAAGATACCTTCCAATAGAGGGAAGAGTTTATACAGATCCATGTAGTTGTTCCTTAGTAGTTACACCTGAGAATACCGTCTTCGAAATTCAAAATACCGAAAACGCTTAAAGCCATTGATTTCAAAGAGCTGATTTAGATCATTAATCACGATCAAGGATTGGATTGTGGTTTGTAAGAGAAGCAGTTTGAGATCCGAGTCGTCTTTTGCTTTTTGGAATTGACCGGCAACGTTCACAAAAGCTTATGCCTCATTCTCATGTTGCTCCCTCAACTATTGATTCCTTTCTATCCACCTGGTTCAGATTCTTCCAAATATGACGGCTCTTCTTTCATCACCGCCACTTCTGCTGAGTTCACATGTGTTTTAATTAATCTATTATCATAAACTCCTATTTATCTTCTAAGGTATGTGGATTAGTGATCTAATTTGCGTTTTACGTGAGGTTTGATTATGTTTCGTTAGGGTTATTGTTAGTGTATGTTTTTTTCTTTACGCAAATGATTTAACTCTCTCATTTGTATTTTGTATCCACTAGAATCGAGTGCTTTATTATACGGTTCAGCTAAAAATTAATAAATATTTATTTACTGCCCACTTTGCAATAACGTGAAAAGTTACGTCACATTCCAAATGCAGAAGCATAACACACAGTAAAAAGGATAAGTTAGTAACACAGGCCATTTTAAACATTTTCAAGGAATCACATAAATATAACCATCTGGCACAAGTAATCTTTTTATGTGTCTATCTAGCTTGAAACCTTCCGCATGGTCTCGAAGGTTCTAACTTTCAAAGTCCAGCAATTTCTTATACCGGGTTTTACCATAATAATGTCAAGCACTTACATCTTCGTGACATGATATTCTACATGTTATAATATAGTTATATATGCATTTGTAGATTTATTACGTAAGTCATAGTGTCATACTCCTTTGCATATTGACATGCTACGATTTTTATTATAATATGGATTTGATAAAAACATGTATCCGATTTATTATAGAACTCCAAAGAATCTAGCATCATAACTCATAATAACCTTATATAGTTTGAAAACGTTAAAAGTCTAGAATCAGAATTCCTAATAATCTAATCCCTTTGCATATGAATATATATGACAGATTATTTATATGTTAGAAATATGTCACGTTTTGCCATTTACATTATCAATATTTCCTTTTAGATTCAACATTTAAGTCTTTTTGGAGACTATCATCACCAAACCCGCATTGCTTTGTGAATTTAATTAGTTTGGTAATTTCTGTAAGAAGTGTTCTTATCATCAACGAGTGTTTGGTCATCATTGTTTTTTTAGTGTCACCTTTATTGCTAATTATCGGATATGCATTCAACGTGATTTTTTTCTATTTGGTTATTCTAAAGATGTTCAGTCCGCTATTAGTTTTTATCATGTATTTCAATATTACTGTTATTGTAATATTTTTTTTCTGGTTTTAGTTTTGCTATGAAGAATCAGAAGCAAAAGAGCCAAGTTTTCTTTTCCAATATGGTTATTTGAAACCAAATTGTTAATCGGATTTTGTTTGGCGGGAATATTGCATAATATAATTGTTATAAATTTGTTAATCGGATTTTGTTTTGCAGGAACATTGCAGAATAGTTTGTCTTAGCGATGGTTTTTTTTAAACATTTGAAAATAATTTTTCAACTTTAAATTTGTTCACATAAAATTACAGACTTAAATATTTGTGAAAATTAATAAAATTATATTTTGAATTAAAACCCTATAATGTTTTTTCCGTACAAGTATTTTGAGTGCAATATGTAGAGGATATTGCTATTTGTTTTCTCAAGATGAATTTTAAGGAAGATTGTTTATGACTAAATTATATTAGCAATTTTTCTAAAGGTCTTTTAAATTTAATTAAATCATTAGGTTTGAACAAATTACATAATTAATGTATTTTGAAAAGAGATAGGGAATGATTGAGATATAATAATACATATAAATAAATAACCAAATATAAATCCATTATTTAAAAACAAAAACAACAATATTTTAATAAACAATAGAAATAATATGCTTATTATTATATTAAAAATATTCATATGTAATGATAAAGAAACTAAACATATATTAATCTAAGAAACGATATAGAAAATTACATCTCCATCCAATAATAATTTATTTTAGATATAAAAATAATTAAAGTTAACTCAATCATGCTCATTAGGCGCATGAGATCACAACCCTACGCATTAGGCTAACGTCTTTGACATAGAAGGTTGATTTCTTTTATGTTGGTCATGCGTTTTAAAGAAGGTTGACGTTGCTAATTTTTTTTAGTTTAATTGTAATAATTTGACCCCAAAAAAAAAGAAATTGTAGCATTTTGAAGAAATATTTATGGTAGAAAATGTAACATATTTACTTATTTTGTCGGGAAATTTGTGGAATCATATTGTTTTGGAAAGTTTTTTATGGGTTTATATTTTTGATGCACAATTTGTGGACAGAAAATTTGCAGTATAATAGTTTTTGAGATTTGGTTTTTAAAATATTGTGTTTTTTTTTTTGAAATATTGTGTTTAATGGAAAGTTTGTGGACTCATATGTTAGATGAAAATTTGTGAAATCTTATTTTGAGGTAAAAAATTTGAAACAATTTTTTGACGTCGACGGGAAATTTGAAGATTTAATTTTAGTTAAAAATTAACAGAATAATAATTTTGGTATAAAAACCTTCAACAAAAATATTTTGAATGAAATGTGTAATGTATATTACTACTTTCTTTTTCAATGCTTAGTTATGCATTTTAAAAATGTTTTTTTTGTTATATTTGTTTTAGCATTTAGTCTAAAAATCTTAAATTTAATTGAATCACAAACCCTTCTAAACGTTTGGAAATGACTCACATAAATATTAAACAACCAAGAATAAATAATACACTATAAATGAATGACTAAGACTCACATTTTATCTAAAAGTAAAGACAAATAATTTATCTAAAATACACCTAATGTTTATCTACAGAAAACAAACATAATTTAGACGATAAAAGGTAAATCTAAATTCGAAATTTACCTGTAAATCATTAAAGTTTATGATACACCCGCGCATTAAGCGCGGGCAATCATCTAGTTAGCTTTTAATATTAGTGGTTTTCTTTAAATTTTAATATGGTTCCAAGTTCTAACAAGTCACTATCATTGAAATGAATTATTGAATGAATCAATGATTTTGCATCGATTGTTAAAATTAAGTAGGACAACACGAGAACTTTTTATATTTAGGAAATTGGACTTTGTTTTGAATATGATGTAGCTGTCGATTGTTTGATTTGTTGCGTATCCCCTTCTCCAGGTTGATAACAGAGCGGTCTTCCTCCTAATGTAGAAAGCTATTTTCAGCGAGACCAATGAGTTGATTACTTTTCATGTTTGACATCGTCGTAGTAAGAAATTACTTTTGGCCTTTTGGGATTTGGTGAGGTAGATTTGATTTGTCGTAGGACAATGGAAGTAAAAGATAAACCAAAATGGTTCTATGTAAAAAGTTCAAGGAAGGCTTTTTCGTATGCCCAAGGTCTAGTAACTCTGATTACTTGATATTGATAGTAAAAGATAACAGAGATAACTAAAAAAATATTGATAAAAGTTATTAATGAAATAGTAAAAGAGGACAAAACAAAGAGAAAAATGATACATGTAAACAGTAACAACTATACCTTTATAGACACAAAATGCTTTAACAGTTGTATTTATTTGGTCATGAGAAATTTTCCACAACTTTCGTCCCGAGCTTTTTCTGCTCAAACTCTTTAATCGTCGTCACTAGCTTCTTCATGTTCTCGTCGTACACAAACGGAAGCTTCATGTACAATGTCACCTTGTCCTTGGCTGAAACAGGCAACATTTCTCTGCAAAGCTCCTTGTGCTCAGTTATGGTGTTGTGGTAGTGGTAATAACGGATCTTCGCCTCCGTCTTGTGTAGCGTTTTGCCCACAACGTTTTCAGACATGTGAACCCCCGTCGCAAACGCGTTCTTGGCCTGGATCGCGTATTTCCTATCACGGCGTATGTTTGTTCTTGATTCCTTAAATAGTAACTTCTCAAATCCCCATTGCCTGAAATATCACCCACAAAGCAATAAAAACAAATGTGTTCCTTCCTGGTGAGCTTCTCTATATACACAAACATGCCTAACCAAAGTGAAAGCTAATCTTTAAGGACAACTAGACACTGAGAGGACTCAAAAGAAGCTTACTTGGGATAATCTTGAGAAGAATCGTTTAAGCAAAGAACATTAGACATTGGATTCTGCTCGATCGTGAACTGAGTGTTATCGGAGAACTCGGCGAGCACCGATTCCAGCGAGTTTCCGTCCGGCAAGTAAATGTACTCGTCGACGTCGAAGAAGAAGGTCCAATTCGCGGCGTGACGATGCCGATGCAAGCAATCGTTAACGATCAAGAACTGGTTATAGTAGTAACCATCGTACTGCGACTGGTCCCGGATATCCTGAAGCGTGACCCTCCCGGCACGAATCCACGGCTTGAGAACCTCCCTAACTTCCGGCGAAACCCCGCCGGCGTCGTGGAAGACGAAATGCGACCTGTCTCCGAAGAACCAAGCGTGGTAAGCCATCCACTCCCTCATACGCGACGAGCTCACGTTCCCGTAGAGAGACGACCCACAGTAGAGGTAATCGTACGGATACGGCGGCGAGAATCTGGATTCGTCGTAGGATCCGGCGGATTCCTCGAGCGTCGTCAACCGCTCGAACAGTCGCGGAGATTCTCCGTAGTAGGCGTTGAGCATTAGCTTGCCGCCGGAATTGTCGGCGTTGGGGTTCGATTGGAATGTGCAATTGACGACGACGACGGTGTAGACTCGTCCGTAACCCCAATCCGGTAGAATCTTCACTGCTTTAGCTCGAATCGAAGCTCCGTTGCTGGATAGCCACTCGCACTTGAACCACGGCTTCCCGAAAACGTGGATCGGCTTCGACGCGAGTCCGACAACGGCAAACGTCGCCGGACCGCCGCGGTAAGCTCCCATGAGGACGAAAAGCGCCGCCGCGTTTCCGAACGGTTGGAAAACGCGTTTGTTCGGATCTGAAGAAGGCTTCGAATCGTACTTTTGAGAAGCAGTCGCCGGTGTGGACGAGAGAGAGGTGGTGAAATTGGCCGATGATGACGAAGGGGAGGAGGAGGAGATTATGGTGGTGGCGGTGGTGGTTGTAGTGACGGCGGAGCAGGGACGAGAAGTGGAGATGAGGCTGTGGTAGTAAGGAGGAAGGTTCCAGATAATCATGACGAGAGAGAGAGCTAGCAATGTAGCGACCAACGGTTTCTTCTCGAAACAGACGAGGAATCTTACGGTGGTGGTTGACACCGGCGGCAAAATCTCCTTCCTCATTTTTTGGCCGGAGGCGGCGAGCTCAAAACGCGCCGTTTTAGTTTCAAATAAATTAATAATTTTTATTTAAGTGACGACAAGCGTCACAGAGAGAGAGAGAAGTGTGACGACGCTTTGCCGACACGGCGTTCAATAAGAAGAAGGAGAGACTCGTGGCTGTATGAAAGAATGAGTGAGTGTGGAGGTTCGTTGTGGTGTAGAGAAAATAGGCTTGGATCTCTTGTGAATTACGAAAATGGCACTGCATCTAAATTGTAAAGTTGGATCTCCCGTTTGATGGCTGGCTCCCAATTGTGACAGCTGGTGGGACCCTTGACAAGTTGGAATAACGGTGCGTGCTTGAGGAGTTAACTTTTATTTATTTTTGTTGGTTTCGTGTGTTGCAAATCAAATGATGGATGGAATTGTTTACAAAAGAGTTTGGTTAAAGCACGGGCGTTCGGATATTTGGTTCAGTTCGTTTGGATTAGGCCTGCGACTTCGGGTCATTCGGTCGGGTTTGGATGAGTACCGATCGGGTTCGGGTTTGTCGGGTAAAGCATCGCTGTATCTATATAGGTTATTTATAAATTTCAGTTCGGTATCGGTTCGAGTCCATTCGGGTTCGGATAGGTTCGAGTATAGCTTTGAAATACCGAAATTTACCCTAAATATTTCGGTTATGATTCGAGTTCGGGTATTTCGGTTATTTATCACCAAAAAACCCAAAAATTTACCCAAAAACCCAAAAACCCAAAAAATACCCGAAAACCCGGAAAAATATATGTAAATCCGATTTAAAAAAAAAAAAATTAAAATACTGAAAATATATCTGAAAACCTTAAAAAACTCTGAAAAACATAAAATATATATATATATATATATATATTTATAATCTTAAAAAATTCATAATACCTATAATTTGGGTAATTCGGGTATCCAATCGGATATCGGTTCGGTTCGGGTATTACCCGATACCCATGGATAATCAAATATTTTACTCATCGGGTAAATTGCCTTGGTTCGGTATCGGGTAAATCGGATCGGTTCGTTTTGGGTATTCAGTTAGGGGTTATAAGTCGCAGCCCTAGTTTGGATAATTGGTTTTTAGGTAGGTTTTTATATCGATTTTCAGATAGGTTTGGATAATTCGATTTTTTAGTAATTCGGTTTGATTTCGGTTCAATTATATCGATTTTCAGATAGGTTTGAATATCATTTGACTGTTTTTATAGTTTACTTTGATTTTTAGTTCGACTTTATATCATGTAAAATGTTAAAATATATCTGAAATATTAATAATATACCAAAAAATCTGGAAAAACTAATGAAAATATACCCAAATTACTAAAAATATAACAAAAGATCCGAAAATATATTTTTAGTTATAGGTGTTCGGATATTAGGTTTGGTTTTGAATAATTAGGTTTTCGGATAGGTTCGGATAATGAAACTTTTATCCATTCGATTATTCTAGTAATTCAGATTAGTTTCGGTTCAATTATTTTTTGGATATTTTAATTTCGTTTTATATGTCTAGCCTAGTTAATAAAGCCGATTACGATTGTCAAAAAAAAAAAAAAAAGACGATTACGATTTTTTTTTTTTTTTTTTTTTTTTTTTTAAACCAATTNTTTTTTTTTTTTGTAAACCAATTACGATTTCTTTTTGTAGATAGGTTGTGCCAAACAAGGAAAAGATAAATGTGGATAGAGAGTTAAAAAAAAAAAAAAAAAAGGGAAAANAAAAAAAAAAGCGAAGAGATTTTGAAAAGATCATTCCTTTGAATATATATATTCCTTTTTTATTAAATAACTAAAAATAAAAAAAAGGTATTCGGACAGTCAAAATATAGTGTTAAAAAAAATAATGTTTTATAGTAATGACATTTCTGTGTCATAATTCAGGTTCAAGCTCGAGAATGTGCATATTTGAATTGTGAAAAATAGAAAAACGAAACACATATGGTAACCATTTCATGTAAAAAAAAAAAAAAAAAAAAAAAAAAAAAAAAAAATTTTTTTNTGTAATATTCTATTTACAATTACTGTTATACTTTTTAAAAAAAAATCGATTTGGCAACTATTTTTATATAAAAACAAAAATCACTATATAAAAATGAAGTCAAACACATTGGGACACCTACTGTTACATGATAGAGTGATGTATGGATGAAATTAAGTAATTTTTCTGTTAACAGTTTGGTGTGGAATGCACCTTATAAGTACTCCAAAGAGTAAAAACATGAGTTTATATATATCCACACATCGATACACTTTTTTTTAACATATGTTTTGTTAATAGTTTTGCCATTGTATTCTACAACATGTATAATGGCGACCCCGTATTTGTATAATATTGGCTAGACCATATATATATATATAACACTTGCTATTATCCAAAGTCCAGATTTGAGGGTCAATCCATGTTCTTTCGATAGTATCGTCGATAACTCGATTTGAGAAAGCTGCCAGAAGAATGGACATCAAAATACTCATGTCGAAGTTAAATTCAATGAACTGCATGTGAACTCTTGGCATCTTTTTTTTTTTTTTTTTTTTTTTTTTTAAAAAANATCTTACACCCAAAAACAGTATTAGACGTATTTGAACGAATCTATTGTTTTAATTATATTGTAGGTCAAAAGTTGCACCGCATTTATTATACTTAAAAGATTATCAAAAAGAAAGAGATGACCAGAATATAATGATGTTCGTTTTTTTATACAACTCTACACTCCAACTAAAAGAAATGGTTAGACATAATATTCGCTATAAGTACATATATTGATGTAATGCTTAGAGTATCATTATCCCTGAAATGATTAAAACATGATTTTCTCGTCCAATTATGACTCTTATTAAGAGTACGACAAAGGCTTGTAGTTTTAACAATAACAAGCACATGTAAATTGAATGCGAGTACGATTTCATGCACATGTAATTTGATTCACCAGTACCACTAAATGCATACATCCAGTGAAAACTTGCTTGTTTGGAACTCAAACTTCAGTAAAGGAGATCATGTACATTGAATAATAAAGGATACCATATATATTAATCATTATTTTTCCTTCATTTCAACTCTTGTCAAGTTTGAGGGGAAATCTTGTCGGTCGAGGTTGTTACAATCAATTCCAAGCAATAGGTTTGATACAACTCCCAATGTGATTGGCAACATATTTGTGCATATGTATGTGACCATCCCTTGTGGCTTGCGGAAACTTGTGACCGACAAAGTGAATCTTGAGTCTTGAGGAGGACTTCTAAGGTAAAAAGTAAACTACGCTCGTAAATAAAACAAGGTAAGAACTAAAAAGAAAAAATACACCTTCTCCTTAATTATATTTGGCTTTGATTGGTGTTAGCCAAAACCACCGAATGAATATATGTTTATCACAAATCTGCAAAACCTTACTAAACTAAGGGAACCCCCATAATGCCTTGTGTGGGTTTGAAATATATATCAAAATATGTAATATTTTATAAATATTTAGTGATTTATTTCTAGTTGGTTTTGAAATTGATCGATTGACTGCTATAATTTTTTTCTATTTTTAGAATTTAACTGACTATTACAAATTGGTAATTATATAAAATTTATTTAATTTATTTTTTATGTATCTAATGCAAATATTTTTCTTCTAATATATACAATCAATGGAATTATTATTATTCTTATTTTGTGTAAAATTTAAGTTTTGTATATATGGTTTAATTGTATTTTGTTTTAATTGTATTTTTTTCTGGACATTTTGTGAAGGTAAAATACCAAATCATTTATATTATTTTTGTTTAAGAAAAAAGATTTATATATATAGTACATGTAAGATTTATATATGTTTGTATGAATTGAATATTGTTTAATTATGTATTTTATATGAAACAAATATTTCTATTATTTTGTGAGGAAATATTTGTATTATTATTTTGTGAGAAAAACATAATATGAAAAAAAGTAATGCTGAATTTTAAAAGAAAAAAAAAATATTTTAAAATATAACATATGTCAAAATTTTAGAATGATACATGGTAGCCTCTAAGATAATGAAAACAATACTATTATTTGTCAAATTATTTAAGAACAGTTGCTTTGTCTTTGTATTCTATGACTGAAAGTCTGAAACATAGATTTATGTTAGGTTATTTTCACAATTGCTTAAGGTTTAACCACAATCATTCTCATGTAACTATTACCATTCCCACCTTTTTTAATAGTGTTAATAGGAATTTGATATCATTTTAAATATCATGCGACTAATGTCACCTCAACTTGAAATATGTTGTTCTATGAATTATATCCTAGTGTTTCTAAAAAAGACACTTCCCATAGCAGAGTCACTTATCAGATTTTGTTGCTTGAACTCTACCGAAAATAACCCTCATTCCACCTGTGAATAAAAATTTTAACCACACAAGGTAAAACCAAAGTTTATCATCCCCCCTGCCTTCTCCCGGGGAATTTTGACAATTTTATCACACCGTGTTTCTTGTCGGAATTTTATAAAACCACGTTCCAGTTAGTCATAAATAACAGGGGGTCTATCCGATTTTCCGGGCATCACAAAATCAAACACATCTACCAGCATTCCTCCTTCCTAATCAAGTTATCGGCGGAGTTCTAATCAATATCGGACTTTTGTTTTCCGTAATCATGTTACTCTTTGTATTATCCCATATCGAATTCTTCTTAAAATGAAGAGAAGCCCACTACAAAGTTCTTATCCCCTTACGTTGCTCGAGAACTCCAATTATTTTGTTTAATGTTTGAGCATCGGAAAAAATTAGAATTTATGTACTTCCATGGAGATTTTTTTTGTGAATGTATATATAGATGGTAAAGTTTATTATCCCATTTAGTATATCTGGAACTAGGAATCTGTTTCTTCAAGATCTGAACATCGAGAACGGTTCCTTATTTTTTTCAACCGAGTATTTTTGTACGCGAAGATATGATGTACTTTTATGGATAACATTTTGTGGATGTATAGTTTGACAGATACATTTCCCAAGGTTTTTGGCTCCAAAGAATTTAGAGGGAAACTCAAACCCGACAAACCCCAGCCATACGATTACGTTATGATGATCGTGTGGTTGTGTAATGGACATATGTCTTCGGTGGTTGGCTCAATTTATGTAGTTGTGTACGGATAAAGTTATCTTAAATGTGTAACCCTACTTAGACTGACTAAATCTGTGTCTAACGAAAGCATTTTTGGGAAATCAAAATGGCTGAACATTGTCTGGTTATGTGTGGTGATTGGCGTTGTTCTGCTGCTGGTCAATGGGATTTCATGGTCGACAAGAGTATGATGCCTCGTGTCGTTGCTGTCTACCCTGGGATTAGTATGTTTGAGTTGAAAAAACGTGTTGTTGCCGAGTTCTTCCCACTGGGGAAGACTTCCCTGACGGTTTCTGTTAGTTACTGGCCACCTAATACGACCGAGCTTGCCACAGAAATAAGAACTCCGCCAGTTCTTCTCACTAACGAGGGGAGTATTTCTTTCTCTTTTAAACACTACAACGTTAACCACTCGATGAACCTGTTTGTTACTTTTGGCTGCGAAATTAATGGATCTCCTGAAGCTTGTTATGTAACACCAGCGAACGAGGGTAAGAGGGCCAATGTGTTTGATGATTTGCACGGTCCAGCCAAATCAGGGCGTCCTGTGTCTGTTAGTGCTGGTGTTGGTAGTTTGAGTGGGTCAGCGAGGGATGCGCCTAATGCTGATGCTGGTATGTTGAGAGGGAAGAAATTCTCATTTGAGGATATTGGTTGTTCCGATGGTAAAGTTTACCAGAAGGGCAAAGCTTTCAGCGAAGGCTCATCTTCCGGTTGTGTGCAAAATCCCGTAGATATACCGGATGATGATTTTATTAGGAATGAGAAACTTATGGAAGATGTGTTTTTCAGTGACACCCAGAAGGAAAACAGCAACGGTTTCGTAGATGGTTTGATAGCCTCCGATTCCGACGATAGCTGTGGCGAATTTCCTTTCGGAGCTTGTGATGTTCTTCCAGTGGGGTACAATCAGGAATTTTGGATGCCACTGATCAGCGATCCATTCGGTGGGTCAGATGCCGTCGACATTATGTGTCCCCACAGCGACGGTTTCGACGGAAAAGCTGCAGCGCTAGGAAAACGGAGACAGATTCTGTGTTCGACCAACGATGCCTTTGACCATTTCGTTGTGTCAGGCACTGATTCTCCAGGCATTAAAGTTGAAGGATTAGCACAGACGAGGACGCCAGGCGTTTTTGCAGATGATGGTCGTTCACTCCAACACATAGACGACGAAGAGTTCGACATTCCACCTATGTTTGATGATACAAAGTATGTTAGTGATGATATCCCCGATTTGGATATTGATGATGGTGGAGGTGGTATTCACGAGGGCAAGATGTTTAACATCAAAGAAGAGTGCCAGATTGCGTTAGCTATCTACGCAATAAAAGAAATGTTCCACTTCCAACAGTCTACCACAAAGAGACACTATTTTATTGTTAGTTGCGTAGATAAGGCTTGTGATTGGAGAGTCCGTGCCAAGGAAGTTGGTGATTGTGGGTATTGTGAGATAGTGAGTGCAAAACTTGACCACACGTGCTGTATAGACACTAGAAACGCTTACTGGAAGAAGGCATCATCTCGTGTGATCGCCGCCGTTTTCAGAGCCAAATACGGTGATCCTGAGAAAGGACCTAGAGCTTCGCAGTTGCAACGCATGGTGCTAGAGGAGCTGCGTGTGCAAGCTTCATATATGAAATGTTACAGAGCAAAGGAAAAAGCTAGCGTCGATGTTAGAGTAACTGAAGACGAATCGTATTTGAAACTTCCGGTTTATTTCCATATGCTCAAACTCGCTAATCCTGGGACAGTAACTGATATCAAGACAGAGTTAGATGTAGATGGCAACGACCGATTTCTCTATGCATTTCTTGCATTTGGAGGTTCCATAACTGGGTTTAGCAGACTTAGGCGTGTAATTGTCATAGACGGGACACATTTGTGGGGGAAGTACAAAGGTGTCCTGTTAACTGCATGTGGGCAGGATGCTAACTTTCAGGTTTATCCACTTGCCTATGCTGTGGTGGATTCTGAGAACATCGAATTGTGGACCTGATTCCTCCTTAGACTTGAGCGGATTCTGGGCGATTGTTCGAGCTTGGTTATAGTGTCGGATAGACCTAATTCTGTTTACGCTGCTATTGCTGTAGCTTATCCGCTGGCCGTTCATGTGGCTTGTATTGTACACTTGGCACGAAACGTTAGCTCTATTTATAGTTGTAAAGGGCTAGGTAAGTAGGTGACGTTGGCAGCTTTTGCGTACAGACCAGCTGGATTTAAGCCTGTGTACGAGAAAATTAAGTCTCGCAATATGTATTGTGCTCGCTATTTGGAGAAACTTGGAATGAGTCACTGGGCTCGTTGTTACTATAAAGGTGAGAGATACAATTTCATGACTAGCAATGCAGCTGAACAGTTGAATAAGGCTTTGAAAGAAGGTAGAGGCTGTCCTATTGTGGATCTATTTAAATTTATCCAGGCCATGATGACACGATGGTTCAACGCAAGGCGTAAGAAATCATCTAATCTCCGGGGCAATGTCACACCGGAGGTTGAGAAGGTTATGAAGGAACACATGCAAGAGGTTGCTGGCAGCCATGTTAACCAGATATCTAGCTGGTCTTTTGAGATAATCGGAAAATTTGGCGATCGCAACACAGTGTTGCTGAGCGAGAAGAGATTTACCTGCAAAAAGTTTGACAGGTTACAAATTATGTGTGGTCATGCCTTACTTGCCGCAGATACAGTTGGGGTGCTCCCTAGCACGTTGGTTGGCCTTTGGAACAGGCCTTGCAGCTGGAAGGAGACTTACGTTGCTCTTATTACACCGGACTGGAACCCTGGCGATGTTGATCTACCTACAGATGTTACCGATTTAAGTATTTTCCCACCGATGGCTGGAAGAGCTAAAGGGCGCCGTAAGGAAGCAAGGATCCCGTCTAAAGGAGAATTTCCTGTAAGTAGTTGTTCTGTGATACAATTAGTTATAGAGTAGCTTGTTTATTGTCTAATTGAAGTCATTTGACCTGCTTGTAGGTTGTTAGAAAGAAGAAGGAAGTTCCCAACAAGTGCACTAGATGTCTCAAACCCGGACACAATCGCACTAGCTGCCCTGGTTAGAGTTGGTTTGAATTTTATCCACATTGTCTGTCACTGTGGATAGTTTTCGAACCAATTAGTGTACCACCCACCCCCCTCTGTTATGTAATATTTGTGTTTCGTATTTGGAAAACACTTACTCTTATGTGTCTTTACATGGTACCTTTTTGGCGATACAAGTTGTATAATTTTTGCTTAAATCGAGGGGGTAAGTTTTATTATTGTGGCATAATTTATGCTTAACTTTCTCTGAGAAGGGATTGGGAGGCTTGATGTATGTTTTGTTCTTTGGCACTACTGTCCCATAATGGTGTAATTGGTTGTTTTCGATGTAGTTGTCTCTTGTTTTTTAATTTATTTCTTTAGCATCCATATGGAGCAACGTAATATTTTGGTATATGTGGTAGAAGTGTTTTTTGCAGAGTTGATTGCATTCTATGTGACATGGGTGTGTTTTATAAAAGCGTTTGTAATTAAAGTATCTGCCTTGTTTCCATTTTTTTAAGATTCAGTGGAGACGAA
Organism: Noccaea bulbosa; assembly: GCA_900406535.1. Lineage (NCBI taxonomy): Eukaryota > Viridiplantae > Streptophyta > Magnoliopsida > Brassicales > Brassicaceae > Noccaea > Noccaea bulbosa. Next base: position 14,727 of record OVBJ01002088.1, read on the forward strand.
TTTATGGATATGATGAAGCATCTATTAGTTGGGGAGATTTGCGATTAGTCGTTTTTTGCGAGCCTTGATTTATTGTTGGTCTTGGAGATTGGTTTCCCTAATTTTATTTGGGCCCAGTAAGAGGCCCTTTTTTTTTGTTTTTGCTTTTAGAAATTAGGATATTCCCAATTCAATTTTCATTAGGGTTAGACGTTGAGGCAGTCGAGTCTCTGAGGCAGTCGGTGAGATTAGTTAGGAACGAGCAAATGTCGATGTGTAGTAGGAGTACATCGCACAGCTCAGCTGTTGTACTATGCGATTGCGGTATTCCATCTCCTCTTTCACGGTCACGGACTAGGAAAAACCCTGGTCGGCGATTCTACGGATGTAAAGGTCGTCGAGAAGGAGTTGGTCTCGTTAGCTATGGGTTCTTCCGGTGGTACGACGACGCCGTTACTTGTGGGTGGCAGCATTTCGCTTTAATTGAGGCGCAATCGTTAATGGAAGAGCAGAGACACAAGATTGGGGTTCTGAAAGCTAAGGTTAGCAACGTGTGTTTCGCCGCTAGTAGAAGTGAGAAGATGCCAAGCGAAGCTTTAGAAAAAGAATGTGAATCTCTGATGAGAGATGTCGTTGTCTTAAAGGAGAGGTGCATTGGTTTGAAGAACGTAATTGCAGCAGCTTGTGTTGTTTTTGGTGGCTGTCTTGGTGTTATTTTGGCAATGTAGATGACCAAGGAAGTTTAAATCTGTGTATTCCGATCTATGTAATGCCAGACCGTTGTATGTTTTTATATTTGGGAAAGTTTATCTAATATTTTAGAAAAACGTAGAAAGTTTTTTTTATTGTTTCTTGTAATTTGGTTTTTATAATTAACCATCGTGCTTGTTTTAAATGGAGATGAGACTATGGATATCTTGTTGATTATGTAAGAGTTAGTTGGTTGAATGTTTTTTTTTGTTTTTGTTTGGTTGTGGAAGTAATTATATGGATATGGATGTTTTCCTAACGGTCTACGAAACATGATTTTATCTCGTATCCATTTTATGATATCCATATGCTATATAACTATAGTGGTGGTTGGTTGTTTTACTTGAAGTTAAAATTGGTTAATTTGCCCCGTCTGATTGTTAGTTGATTTCATATATATAATTTACTCTAAGTGTGGTACATTAGTGGATATACTTGTATGGATATGGGAAAACGTACCGTTCATTATGGAAATTGTTGGATATGGGTCAATATCCATTTGGTGACGTCCATATGAAAGTCGATGTTTTGTTTAAAAATATGGAAATAATTATATGGATAAGTGATTTTATCTCGTATACATTTTAGGATGTCCATATGTTATATAACTCTGGTGGGTCAATATCCATTTGGTGACGCAGATATGGAAGTCTATGTTTTGTTAGAAGTTGTTTTTAAAGTTTGGATAAATATGGTATGTGTGAATGTTTGTTTTTGTTTTTATTTGGTCGTGGAAGTAATTATATGGATTTGGATGTTTTCCTAACGGTTTACGATGAAGTGATTTTATCTCGTATCCATTATATGAAATCCATATGCTATATAACTATAGTGGTGGTTGGTTGTTTTACTTGAAGTTAAAATTGGTTAATTTGCCCCTTCTGATTGTTAGTTGATTTCATAGCAAGTTAGATATAATTTACTCTAAGTGTGGTACATTAGTGGATATAATTGTATGGATATGGGAAAACGTACCGTTCATTATGGAAATTGTTGGATATGGGTCAATATCCATTTGGTGACGTCCATATGAACGTCGATGTTTTGTTTACAAATATGGAAATAATTATATGGATATGTGATTTTATCTCGTATTCATTTTAGGATGTCCATATGTTATATAACTCTGGTGGTGATCTTAACTTGAATTAACATATGGTTAAATGGCCGTGTCGTTATGGTAGATGATTATAGAGCTAGTTGGTAAATTCCGTATGGAAGTCAATGTTTTTTCTTTTGCTAAATAGTAGCGGAGTATTAATTGTTGAAATAAGCCAAAACATAATACAATGTTTTACAATCATGTATGTTTTTTAAATGGAAACATGATGTGGGTAGCTTATGGTATGTTGTGCCGTATAAAACAAAAGTTCCCGAGAATAAATAAAAGACAAGCAAGAGGAACATCGAAATGATAAGTGGATAGCTTATGGTATGTTAGCGTGTAGGAATACATATAACCAAAAGGGTAACCTAAGTGGCTTGATAGTCGGAATACATAAATCCGAAAGGAAAAATTAAGATAAGTTATGTAATTGACAGGTCAGAGGTAGAGAGGCATGATGAGTTCCTTGTAGAGGTCAAGCGTGTATTGCCTCCTGAACTGGGTAACAATTTCGTCGGTTAGGCCCGCCATGTGTGGTTTGGGATCCCCTGCCGCGTGCATCTCCATTAACTTGACTGCCACTGGCCCGCAATCACCTCCACAAATGTTTTATAAATATCTGGGAGGCATCTCCAAGTGTAACTTTGTAGTCCTCTCGGCTGAGATGCCTGTGGGAAGAAATTATCCACAACGTAGGGTAACATATCTAGAATAGGCTTGAGATACCTGCCAAGGCTTTTGTTGCTTTTCAAGTCGGTGTTGGGATCTAGGACCTCGATGCACCCTACGCTCAAGTTGATTGCTAAGCCTACCCAGTGCTTGTTGTCCAGATTCATTGGCACATAGACAGTATCTGTGTCTTAAACCCATGTCCTTCCTGGTGCGTTGACAATTTGTGAAATCTGACGATCCCACCGTACTCTTTTTTTTTTTTTTTTTTTTAGGGGNGCTCTTCACTAGTAGGCGGTTGATTAGCATTGGTGAGCAGAATACCCCAGCTTCGGAAGCGGGTAACATAAATTGTCTTCTCGCAAGCCAGTTCATCACGACCTCCATGTGCTGCGGAATCCATTTCGTTAGATTGATGAAATGCGATGGTGGTACTAATGATTTGTTAAGTTGTGTACCAGTGTGGAAACCCATATTTGAGGCGTGGCGAGGTCGAGGAGGAATGTGTTTGTTATAAGGAATCCGCAGTCGGTGTAATGCTCCATGCGAGTAACATGGTGCAGATAGGTAAAAATGGACAATGAAAGAGGGGAATAGTAGTGGTGTAGTAAATCATACACGTTGGGCGCGGCCATGAGTATTTGTTCTAGCATGTCAAACTGATTTCTTGGGAAAGGAGGAATGCAGTTCGGTTGTTGAGTGTGGTCTTGTTCCCGCAGTACTTTTGACAAGGCAATCTCCGTATCAGTTGGTGTATGTTTGATTGTTTGGGGTGAAGGCGAGGAATCACTGACCAACACCGTGTCGAGAGGTCCTTCACTCTCTGTTGATGTGTGAGAAGCGTCTGCCGCCTGTATAGATGCAAAACATTCGATTAAATAGGAGATTTTTATAAATGGTGAGTAGGTGTTCACCTGGTGGAGGGGGTTATCGGCGAATGACATTGCATTCCGGATGATGCGATCGTCGCTAATTTTGTCAGATTCGTCATCTGTGTCATCTTTTGTTGTGCCCTGAAGATGTTTGAGACGGTGTCAGTAATAGTTTTAATGATTTTATGTTTGTCAGCAATATGAGTTCCTCAAATGCGGTGAAGCGCTAGAAAGCTTACCAATAGTGGTTGTATTGGTGCCTCTTGGTTAAGATTTTTCCTAAGCCTAAGGCGGATTGTGGGCAGGAAGTTTTTTTGCGGCTGCGAATGAAGTAATTCAATAAGGAATGGAAACATAGAGAAGAAACGGTTTTTCATTTTTAAAGTAAAAATAGGTTTCACCTTTTTTGGGGCAGCGGTTTCTTGAACCACAGCGCAGAGATCCAAAGAAGATCCGTCTTCAGGAGTAAGTGAGACATCGGAGGTGTGGCGTGAGTCCTTCAAATTTATCTAAAACACAGGGGAACTATGTAAGTAGTATTTGGTATATCCAAATGGATATGCGGTAAATTTGCAAGGATGGTATATAAATTGTTTGTCCATATGGATAACAAAAACAAGGCGAAGCATATGGGGTTAATTTTGTGGAAACCATTAATTGTTTGGCTAACCTCAAGGTCATCTGTTTCGCACCTAACTGTGCTGTCGTTTTGGGCGGATCCAGGTGAGCGAGTCTGTTGGCAGTAAAAAGTAGATAGGCAGATATATTAAAAATTGGCATTTATGTAATGGGAGGTATTTACCATCCATGTGGATAAAGAATAATGGATGCATAGTTGTATATTAGTTATGAGAAATTCAGCTTAGATTTAATGGGATATGCAGACATGGTCGAATAAATGTATTAAATTAAGATGTCCATATGGATAACCATGTTGAGGTAACGCCATATGAGTTAGTCGGAGTTAGTCTGTTTGGAGAAATATGTGGTATGCCTGTCCATGTGGATAAGAAATAATGGATGCCTTATTGTGATATAATAGTAGTTTTCCAATAAGAAGCTTATCCATATGGGAGAAATGATATGTGCATAATGAAGAGTGGATGAATGGTTCTATAATAGTTCTCCCAAATTCAGTTTAATGGGATATGCAGAGTAGGTAAAAAAAATGTATTACATGAAAATGTCTAACCTCTAGGTAATATGTTTCGCTCATAACTGTGCAGTTGTTTGCAGACGATCCTTGAATTGGTGACCGAGACTGTTGGCACAATTTGTAGATAGACAGAGTTAGTTTGACTGGAAAAAAAAAAGCACAAAGGACAGCCATGTGGATAAAAAGAATGACCCTGTAATAGTAGTTATCCCCTTTAAGTTTATCATTATGGGGGGAAATGATATGTGCATACTGAGCTATAAAATTTATATGAATGTACAAACATGGGGAGGCATCGGTTCAGCTGTAGCCGTGTCATTAGTTTGGCCCGGTTTTGCTGGTTGTGGAGCCTAGCGGATAAAGTAAAAAGAAAAGAAATGAGATGGGGGACCGAAGAAACTGTAATTTAATTCTGGTGATTCCATGTGGACGTTAATTATTTCTAGAAAACTGGAATGATTTCCATGTGTACCTTATTAGATGTGTGGTCTTGGCCGACTACGAAACTCTCTTGAAGTGGTAAGTCCTCCCAATTATTGATTCCTGTGGTTGGCGTTCTAAGAGACGTTGACGGGCGTGAGGTGGTATTTACATTTGCTGTTGTTCACCTTCCCCGTTGTCTAAACTATGTGTTCTGTAAAACATTCGTTCCCGATCAAACCTCTTTTGGTTTGCAATCAGTTCTGCCACCTACTCTTTGAGGGTTTGAATCTCTTAAAGAGTCGAGGGTTGGATGATATCCGCCGGAGTAGTAGTGTGTGTTTTTTTTCCACGGTTGGTGTTTGTTTTTTTTGGAGGAGATTGGTCATTGGATGTGCTGATATTGTTTTTTCTTTTCCGGCGGTTAAAAATGTGTTTCTTATGAGGGCCAGGTTTAGTCTTTGGTGGCTTTGAGAATATTGGTTGAAGGGAAGCGTCGCCGTGAGGCCAGTCAGACAATGAGAATGACTCACCATTTTGGATTTTCTTTTCAAGGTACGAGACTCTGTTGTCTGTAACTTCATCGTCCCAGGTGTACTGGGTGCTGATCGCGGGATCTGTTGTAGTGAGATACGGAGCAACAGATAACTGTAAAAGGGAATGTTAGTGATATATGTAAGCAACTGGGAATTATAAAGGAAGGCTTTTTGGAGACTACTTACATCAGGGTGTGTTTCTGCAAGCAAAACATCGTTCAGATTGAGGCCAGCGTGAATTGGAATTGAATCTCCGATGATATGAAAAAGCGTGTGGTCTTCTGCTGGGCTGGGAAGCCAGTTGATTAGGATTGGAATATTCCTGAATGCTAGGAGCTGTAGTGCATATGGGAAACCTTGAAGCCGCATAGCCACCACAGCACTTCAATTAAAAGTTGACATGTGTACTGCTTAAACAAAATAAAGCGCTAATCAA
>OVBJ01002089.1:0-19077 GCA_900406535.1 Noccaea bulbosa
CGCTGCCCGACCGAACGATTAGCGATAACCGATATTTTGAACGTAGCTTATATTTAAGAGATAATCATCCCCATTCATTCAATAGTACTGGTTAACTAGTAATTAAATAATCTCCACCTTTGTTATTAAAAAAAAAAAAAAAGGAAGAAACATACTGTATTAATTTTAAAAAAAATACAAGGAGACATTACATGAGAGAGCAACATAGCCAATTACTGATGGACTGAGAGTAACAACATGAATTAAGCATGCAGCTGCTATTGAAGAACACTAGCTCTCATGACTAGCTAACCAGTTGAAAAAAACATTGAATTTGAAGAGGAAGAAGCTGACGTGGAGGACGACGCTGTCGTTTGGAACTGTCTTTGCCGGAAACACTCCAAAGAAATCATAGGCGGCGAGAGGAGCGCGTTGGACGGCTTCATACCCGAATCGTTTGGTGACTCTGATGTGTTAATGAATTAGTTAGTTAGTTAAAGAGATGATATATAAAAATGGGATATTCATCATTAATTAATTCACGATAAGTACTTGGAGTGGGACTGGTGGTCGTATCGAGAGTGGATTTGCCACTGTCGTGGGTGATGGAGGCTGACTGGTGACATTTACGACGTCGCCGGTTATGGTCAGCCAACCGCTTACGGCAGCTCCGTTTCCCGTTGTCAAATTCCGACAGCAAATGGAACCTGTAAGAGTTTTTTTTTATTTTATTTTTTAAAATATTAATCTGAAAATCCATGTACTTATTATTACTAGTAGTAAAATAAGAGACGGATCGAGTTTGGTTTTTGAGGAGATTAAAGGAAAAGAAGTAAATGATTTTGGTTGAAAAGGAGGAGAAAGCCATCGGGATCCCCCACAGCATATACGTACTCTCTCTCTCTCTCTCAATGATTGTGATGAATGATGATTAACTAAGCAAAGGTCATTTCCGTCATTTAATAAAACTGATTAATCTATTACTAAAAAGATTCAAACTAATTAACTACGTCTATACATGGGAAGCATCAATAACCATGTGTACGGACGAAGCATGCCCCCACACACACACACACACCATGGATTTTACAAAGGTAAAGGTGTACGGTCCCCTAGCTAATGATATGTGTGTGTGTGTGTCAATTCAATCAAAAGAAACATAGAAAGGGTGGGATCTTTAGGAGACAAACCTGCTGCATTGCTGGCAAAAGCGCTGGCTGAGCCCGGCGGCCACAACCGTCGAAGCTTTGGAATGGAATTCACACACCTTGTGGCGGCGGTGATAGTGCTTCGCGTGGCTCAGATCCGCGTTGCACCCCTCCGCTTGGCACCTCGGAGTGCTCAGCGAGTTTCCCATTCCGGCCTCACCGGGTCGGGATCGCCTGTACAGCCGGCTCACGAAATCGTCGTCGGCGGCGGAGAAGTAAGTACGGCCTCCCAGGTTCAGACCGATCCTGTTGGACGTGAAATCGAGGGGACGAGAGACGTCGACTTCTGTCTTGGGGATGAGGAAGTTGTAAGAAGACCCGGATCCTGGCCCGGTTCCGGTTCCGGTCTGGTCGAAGGAGAAGAGGGAAGAAGCGGAAGAGTGGGGGTGGTAGATGGAATCGGAGGAGGCGTAAGGATTGGTGGCGGTGGCGGTGCGCGGGTCGTAGAAGGAGTGATGAAACTGAGCGGTCTGATGACCATAGACGGTCAAATGTTGGTTGGAGAAGGACGAAATGAGCGGTGGAGAAATGTTGTAGGACTGATGTTGATGATGGTGATGGGTCGGGTCGAAGATGGACAACGCTCGGGTCGGGTCAGAGTCGTGGTGGTTTCGATCTTGTCCAGATAGCATAATCGCGGAGGGGTTGTCCCATTCGTAGTCCAACATGTTCCAAGAATAGAATGGAGAGGAGATCCCAAGAAAGATCCTCTTCACTCTGTGCAAATTGAAAGAGAGAAGAGAGATGAGAGATGAGAGAAGAGCTAAACTAATAAAGGAAGGGTAGAGGAGACATGTCGGTGCGGAATAGGTTATGGATTGGTTTTAATGGACTGAAAGCAAGCGACGTACTTTGCCTCTATTAGAATTAGAGTCTTTCCCCCTCTGCAATTTTCGAGTGTCTCTCTGCAAATAATTTCCGAAAAACCCTAACTTTCTATTTGGGGGAGCTTTTCTCTTTTATGTTTTAAGCGCTCTCTCTCTCAACTTTCTCTCACTATCTCTAAAAGATTTCTTTTTTGGTATTTAATTTAATTTAATTTAATAAAGTATTGATTGATGTTCAGAAAAAAATAAATAAAAATGTATGTGTCTTGTCCTACTTATAAAGTGAAGATGGAGAAGAAAGGAACTCATCACATGGGTCGTGAACCTCCCATGTCCAGTGTGAGTGTCTGTGCCCTTCTCAGTATCCTAATCATATCAATCATCTGCCGTTTACTCTCTTTTTTTTATTCTAATTGTATCAACAAATTTTAATCCAATCTTGCTTTGATTAATAGCCAAATACTCCTGGTTTATTGTTTAGTGACAGTGTGACATTGAATTTCTGTTATACATACAAACTCCTACATTGATAGATAAATTTTCAGGATTAAAATGTAATGGTTTTGTTTTTTTTTTTTTTGGGTAAAAGAAAAAGACAAAAACGAAGAAGAGGAAGAAAGAAAGAGCAGTTGTGATCGTGTGGTTAAGGATGAAGGGTAGTGTAAACGCGTTTGTTCTATTTATTAATTATTCTGGGCCCCACGTCTGCTCATGGGCCACAATGTTTTCAACATCTTTTTTAAAAAAACATTAAATCCTTTTTTTTCTGTTTTCTAAAAACATATAGCCGTTTCTTTACAAAATGATTTCTAGCGGAAAAATATTATCGTAGATATCCCCTCGTCTTGGCTTTCATGTTCACAATAATATTGGTATTTCAGGAGAAAAGAAATATCTTTTTGCTGGGCAAGCAGAGCGAAGTTGAATTAGTAAAAGAAATGTTTTTTAAAAAAGGGCAAAAGGCAGAGTTAATAAATGAGTAGCTGGGATAGGAAGAGGCCAAGAAGGTACTGGAGAAATGCTGTTGGGGTTTAGAAAGACAGGATGGCAATTGCGTAAATAATTGGGAAAGTGAAGGTGGATCGTTTTAGGGAAGACAGAGTGACCGATCGTATCTGCTACGTACTCACCCAATTATTCGCCTACTCTCTCGCTTCCCTCACGCGCCACGCTTCTGTAGCTAATCGACGGTGCAGATTCAGCGAAGCCACGCGTGGCACCACGGGGAAGAGAGTATCGTATCCGCGAGAGTGAGGTAGTAACGAGTCCAAAAGCAAAATTAGAGGAGGGAGTGGGGCCCCTATTTAGGTGCCAAAAGGCTGCCATCGACGTTGACCCAAACCGTACGGACTGTCTATTATCCTTCCCCTCTCTGTGTTTTTTTTTCTTTTCTTTTTATACAAACATATAAACTTTCTAATTTCATATTTCATTCATCGTGTTATTGTTGTATAATACTGAAATGTCCGCTCCTATTTTATAATATTTGTATTTGTAGCTAGTGTGGATGCTCTCTTAATTCAGCCAAGGAGACAAATGCATGTTTATCAAGGACAACATTTTAGTTTGGTACTATAGTGCTCCTAAAATCCAAATTAATTAAAGATTTAATGATGTCCTTAATCAACCTAACGATTTTTACCAATTTTTTTTTTTTTTTTTAAAGTCTTTAGTATTTGGTTCTGTGAGCGCGGTGCACGTACGTACGTATAATAGTGTCCAGTAAACAACTTAATTTGTGTAGAAAAAGTAGATGCAAAATCCATAATTTTAAACGATACTGAGATATATTATATACATATATAGGATAGGAATGAAATGAAGTATTTATTCCCAAAGATTAATGAAGAAAACAAAGGAAAAGAAGAAAAAAGGTGGTGGGGGATGCACAAGAATAGAGAAAAAGACGAAGAGAAGGAGGGGGGATAATGCTACACCAAACGTGTTGCCTTGTCAACATCTCCTAAGAGAAGCCACTTATTGCACTTACTCATCAAAATCCCCTCTTTGTTCTCTTCCACCATATTACATGTATACTTTAAGATATTGTATACCTTTGAAATCATTTCAAAAGTACTAAGCGATTGTTTTGACTAGTACAAGAGTAGATATTGATTTGATTTATATGTACCGTTGAAAGGGAAAGGCATGCAGTCACAGAAGTAGTCTTGTATATATGGGGTTAGCATTAAATCTGGATCAACGTAATAAAAAACAATCTATTAATTTCAGTTGAGGTGGTCGAAATGGACGAGTGAAACTGTGAGACACACTTTGATATGATAGCTGGAATAGCCTTGTATTTGGATGGGTTATGGATAATACAGTTACTTACTTACTTACTGTATGAGCATTACATGTGTGACGTCCCATCTCTCTATTTGGGCCAACTAATAGCCCACTTAAATCATTTATACTGGGCTTGTTGCAAGCGAAAATGGAGAGTCTCTCTTTACTTGAATCACCGTCTCCGTCGTCAAAAATCAAAATGGTTTCTGGTGCAGGACTCCACGCTTTGTTTGTTTCCAAGCCTCAACGGTATCAATTATTTTCCTTGAGCTTGTTATCACTCTGTAGCTTAAATTCGTGCATCCAATTCTTCACAGGTTTATCAGAGCCAAAGCCAGCAGCAATGAAGGATCGAAATCAATACTCGCCAAAGCAAGCAGCAACCAAGGATCGAAATCAAAAGTCGCCAGGTCCATGGCGCGTGCTGTCAACTCCAAGCCGTGGTCAGACGAAGTCGAGTCTTCACTCTCATCTCTTCTTCGTCCGTCTGAATCCCTCTCCAGAACCACGGTACTCCAAACCCTGCGTCTCGTCAAGGACCCAGCCGATGGTCTTCGCTTCTTCGACTGGGTTTCCAGCAAGGGCTTCTCTCACAGAGAGCAGTCTTTCTTCCTCATGTTAGAGTTCCTTGGTCGAGCTCGCAATCTCAACGTCGCTAGGAATTTCTTGTTCTCCATCGAGAAAAGGTCCAGTGGCCGCATCAAGCTCGAGGATCGCTACTTCAACAGCTTGATCAGGAGCTACGGAAACGCTGGGCTCTTCCAGGAATCAGTGAAGCTGTTCGAGACCATGAAGCAGATGGGCATCTCGCCTTCCGCTGTCACATTCAACTCTCTTCTCTCGATTCTGCTCAAGCGTGGCAAGACTGGCATGGCCCATGACATGTTCGACGAAATGCGTCGTACCTACGGGGTCACCCCGGATTCTTACACCTTTAATATATTGATTAGCGGCTTTTGTAACAACTCCATGGTTGATGAAGCCTTTAGGTTTTTTAAGGATATGGAGCCTTATAACTGCAGTCCTGACCTTGTTTCATATAACACAATCATGGATGGGTTGTGCAGAGCCGGCAAAGTGAAGATCGCCCATAATGTCATGAACGGGATGATGAAGAAAGCGACGGGTGTGCATCCCAACATTGTTAGTTACACCACTCTCCTCAGAGGTTACTGTATGAAGCAGCAAATCGACCAAGCGTTGCTTGTCTTTCATGACATGTCGACTAGGGGCCTCAAACCCAATGCCGTAACTTACAATACTCTCGTTAAGGGCCTCTCGGAGGCTCACAGGTATGATGAGATCAAAGACATTTTGAATGGAGTGGATACATTTACCACTTTTGCGCCAGATGCCTGCACTTTTAATATTCTCATCAAAGCCCACTGCGATGCTGGACATGTAGATGCTGCCATGAAGGTGTTCCAAGAAATGCTCAATATGAACCTGCCTCCTGATTCAGCTTCATATAGTGTTTTGATTCGTACTTTTTGCCTGAGAAACGAATTTGATAGAGCCGAGACGCTGTTCAATGACTTGTTCGAGAAGAAAGTTTTGTTAGGCAAGGATGGATGCAAGCCTCTTGCTGCAGCTTATAACCCAATGTTCGAATACTTATGTGCCAATGGGAAAACGATACAAGCTGAGAATGTTTTTAGGCAGCTAATGAAAAGAGGAGCTCAAGATCCACCCTCTTACACGACTTTGATCACGGGTCACTGCAGAGAAGGCAGATTCAAGGCTGCTTACGAGCTGTTGGTTCTAATGCTGAGGCGGGAATTTGTGCCTGATCTTGATACCTACGAGTTATTGATTGGTGGGCTATTGAAGATAGGCGAAGCTCTTCTTGCTCACGATACCCTAGAAAGGATGCTCAGGAGCTCTTATCATCCGGTTGCAACCACTTTCCATTCTGTACTTGCAGAACTTGTGAAAAGGAAGTTTGCTAACGAGTCTTTCGGCTGCATAAGGCTGATGTTGGAAAAACGGATAAGACAGAAGATTGAGCTTTCAACGCATGCTGTCAGATTGCTTTTTAGCACTGCTCAGAAGGACAAGGCATTTCTGATTGTTAGGTTGCTTTATGATAACGGGTATTTGGTTAAGATGGATGAGTTATTTGTTTTCCTCTGCGAGAACGGAAAACTACTTGATGCGCACAGACTTGTGCTGTTTTGTCTGGAAAAGAGTCAAACGGTAGATACCGGCACATGCAACACAGTCATAGAAGGACTCTGTAAGCTCAAGAGACACTCTGAAGCGTTTAGTTTGTACAATGAATTGGTAGAAGTAGGAAACCACCAACAGCTTAGCTGCCATATGGTTTTGAGAAATGCCTTAGAGGTTGCTGGAAAGTTGGAAGAACTTGAGTTTGTGTCAAAGAGGATGGCTCCACTGAGAAAGCCAGATGATTAGGACAAGGTATATCATCTTAAATCTGCTTCACCTCGAGCAATCTTTATAAAGCGTTTGGCAGTCCTTTAGGTATTGGTATGTGTCTCTCTGTTTCCGTTTCAGTTTTGTGTATAAAATTTTCCACTGTAAATGGTAAATTTCTTGTTTCGCAGTAATTTGACAAAAAAATTGTGTTCACTGTCTCTGAAACAGGTCTCTATGTATGTTTCAACTCTCTGTTCCTAACTTTCACCTTCATGATACCTATTTACTTATCCTGGGGGAGAAAGGTTTTGTTGCTTCCTCTTTCATGGTCTTTTTTGCATTTCTAACCAACACCAAACCTTAATAAAATAAAAAAAACCACTACTCTCTTTCCATGATCCTCACTCATCAACACCAAACTCTCTCCAAGAAAACCCTCAACCCTTCCTTTATAACCCTTTGCTTTTGCTGATATTCTGCATCCACCGCCTTTCTTCTCAATATAATCAACAACTGGGTTTGCTTCAATTTGCACCTGAAAAGAGATGTCGGATTCTGGGATGAATGGTGTTGAGAAACATGGCAGCAACAAAGTCACAAGGCGTGTAGCAAATCCCGGGAAGGCAACAGTGCTTGCTCTTGGCAAGGCCTTCCCAAGCCAAGTGGTACCTCAGGAGAATCTTGTGGAGGGATTTCTACGCGACACCAAATGTGATGACCCCTTTATCAAAGAGAAGCTGGAACACTTGTGTAAGCCTTTCTTCTTCTTTTTCTTTGTCTTTCACGCAGCTATGCTCTCTCTTGTGAAATGCTGAAGCTTGCTAATGTTTTGTGCTCTTGTTTAGGCAAAACCACAACCGTGAAGACGCGTTACACGGTGTTGTCGAGAGAGATACTGAACAAATACCCTGAGCTAACAGCAGAGGGGTCAGCAACAATCAGGCAGAGACTTGAAATTGCAAACGAGGCGGTTGTGGAAATGGCATTGGAAGCCAGTTTGAGTTGCATCAAGGAATGGGGAAGGCCGGTGGGAGACATCACTCACATTGTCTATGTTTCCTCAAGCGAGATCCGGCTACCCGGTGGTGACCTGTACCTCTCTGCAAAGCTGGGACTGAGGAATGACGTGAACAGAGTGATGCTCTACTTTCTGGGATGCTACGGAGGTGTGACAGGTCTCCGCGTGGCCAAAGACATTGCGGAGAACAACCCCGGAAGCCGTGTTCTGCTGACGACCTCTGAAACCACCATCCTCGGGTTCCGGCCACCAAACAAAGCTCGTCCTTACGACTTGGTGGGGGCTGCTCTGTTTGGAGATGGAGCAGCTGCGGTGATCATCGGAGCAGAGCCGAGGGAGAGCGAAGCTCCTTTCATGGAGCTGCACTACGCTGTGCAGCAGTTCTTGCCGGGAACACAGAACGTGATCGACGGGAGGCTGACGGAAGAAGGCATAAACTTCAAGCTAGGACGAGACCTCCCGCAGAAGATAGAAGAGAACATAGAAGAGTTCTGCAAGAAGCTGATGGGCAAGGCAGGAGATGATGCGATGGAGTTCAATGACATGTTCTGGGCTGTGCATCCAGGAGGGCCTGCGATTCTGAACCGGCTGGAGACAAAACTGAAGCTGGAGGGAGAGAAGCTGGAAAGTAGCAGAAGGGCGTTGGTGGATTACGGGAACGTGAGCAGCAACACCATACTCTACGTGATGGAGAATATGAGAGACGAGCTGAAGAAGAAAGGCGACGCCGCACAAGAGTGGGGTCTTGGCTTAGCTTTCGGTCCTGGAATCACCTTCGAAGGCCTTCTCCTCCGCAGCCTCACCACCTCTCCCTAAATTTCAATTTCATAGATATATATATATATATAAGTAATAATATCCAGTTTCAAATAAACCTCCTTAATGATATTGTTGTAGTAAAATGTAATTCCAACATAAATTCACATTGTTTGAAATTTGATTAATATAATACTACGTACTAGCATGAGTTAATTAAGGGAACCACATGATTCTTTTGAATCTCTCAATTACTAGTAGTATTGTATTGTATATATAGCATGTGTGTGACTAGGAATGTTGGAAAAGGTCAAAAGCAGCACCACGTGTCATTAGCGCAAGGACTGAGCTACTTGGAACCACATAAAACAAGAAGACACCAAACCCATGACTTCCACTAAAAACAAGGGCCTTTTCTCCTTTTTAATTCACACTTACACATAACAACAACACTTACACTTGCACACATCGATCGATCGAGCCATGATGAACTCATCATGCATCGATTTCGTCATGTTCAGTCGCGGACAACACGATGAGGACAACATGTCACGTCGTCAATGGAAGAGGGACAGATCGTCCATCTCCACTCATCATCATCTTAACTTTCCGGCCCCGAACGAAGACGAAGAGCTTGCCAACTGTCTTGTGTTGTTGTCCAATTCAGGGGATGCTTATAACAAGCACGGACACGGGAAGGGCAAAACCGTCAAAAAGCAAAAAACCGCACAGGTCTTCCAATGCAAAGCTTGCAAGAAGGTGTTTGCGTCGCATCAGGCATTGGGTGGACACAGGGCAAGCCACAAGAAAGTGAAGGGTTGTTTTGCCTCTCAAGATAAAGAGGAGGAGGAAGAAGAAGAAGAAGAGGAATACAAAGAAGACGACGATGAAGACGAAGCGGACGACGAGGAGGACGAGGAGGAGACAGAAGACAACAGATCAACGGCTCACGTAGCAAGACAGAGATCCAACGCTCACGAATGCACCATCTGCCATCGCGTATTCTCTTCGGGACAAGCCTTGGGGGGTCACAAGAGATGTCACTGGTTAACACCTTCCTCCAATTATCTTCGTATGACGCCAATACATGATTCTGCCGGAAGATCACAGCCGTCTCTTGACCTCAACTTAGCTTGCCAAGAGTATTCCGTTGATCCAACGGCCATGAGCGTAGGGATGACAACTGCGAGAGATGGTGGTGGCAGCAACCACAACGCCACTTCATCTAACTCATGGTTAAAACTAGCAAGCGGTGATTGGTCTTGAGACCCACCTACTAATTAATTATATCAGTCGCTAATTATATATTCTTTAACTTCCATTCGTTTATATTCTTTTACATACAATTAAGTGCATTCATTTATATAGACTTGTATGGATTTTATATATAAAGCTGATGTGTCATATCGTAAGGTTCATTCTTATGAGTGAAACTTATCCCATATTTACTCATTTTTCATTTGACCTCAATATATAAGAAACATGTCACATGCCCAACTTGAGAAATAAAGAGAGAGAGAAAACAAAAAGAGTTGTGTATGGAAATGAAAAAGGAAAAGAGATTAAGTGCTGGGTCGTTACCAGCGATTCATGATGATTTGGTGACAGAGATTTTGGCAAGACTGCCAACAAAATCGGTGGTGAGGTTCCGGAGCGTGTCGAAACAGTGGTGCTCCATGACAATCACTCCAGATTTCATCTAAAGGTTCGCAAATCACTCGTCGGTTCGGCCGTCTCTGCTGTGCGTGGTGCAAGAGCATGGTAAGCGGGTCTTCTTCTCGTTCCCATATCAGCAGGACCCCCGAAACCGTTATATTCCGGTCGAGGAATTTCATATGACATACTCCATGGCCATGGGATTGTATTTATCTCCTGGAACTGGAAGTCGTCACGACTCCATCAACGGCTTGGTACATTTTAATGATCGAATCATTTGGAATCCGAGAACATGTCGTCTTACCCTTTCCTAAGATCCCCGATCAGGTACAGGTAGTAAGCTTTCTCGGATATGATCCCATCGGCCAAAAGTATATATAAAGTGTTGGCTATAGCAAATGTAAATCCTTATAAGCATAAGGACACTGGGAGCTCAAGAACCGTGGAGAGTCATCAACCTTGACAATCGTCTATAGTAAGATACAGATGACAAGCCTCTCAAGTTCCGTTTGGGGTAATATATTACGTTTCCGAGGTGGGGTTTGCATCAACGGAGTTATCTATTATATATCATGCTGCTCCTAGTGAGCTTTCATGTGGGGTCAGAAACATTTGAAACAATCAGAAAACCCGATGCCCTGCGTCCGCGCCTCATGTTTATACCAAGGACTTGGCTTATGCTTTGATTAACTACCACGGAAAGTTAGCTTGGATTTGTACTTGCACCGGCAGTTTATGGGTCCTTGAAGATGCCCAGAACCATGAATGGTCCTCATTGAGCTTCGTAAGCCCTTCCTTTGATGGCCAATCCTCCAGACACTATCTTGTTGGTGTCACTGATTCGTGTGAAGTTGTTTATATGCCTAAAAGAAAAAAGCAACCGTTTTCTGCTTTCTTTTATCATCTCGATACCAAGAGGACAAGACAAGTCGCATACCAAGGAATTATAAGAATAAGAGGTCTTACTCCTTTGATCGCGGCGATAAGATCATGTATCGCTATGACTATTTTCCTACTCACTTCGAGAATCTTATGCCTATTAACAGCCTTTTTCCTTAACTAATTCATCTATTTTACTAGTATTTAGTTTCGAATCTATTATTATTATTATATTATTTATATATAGCTTTTGTCCGAAAACATGCATGTCGAGGATTATTTATCAATTATCATATTTTGTACAATTGATTTATATGAAAAGTACTATTCTACGGCAGCAACTCGCGATTGCTATTTAACTCAAAAACTGAAAAAATAAATATTAATAAATAAACAAAAGGTAATACTTATGACACAAACTACACACACAGTGCGATCCACCAAATTGATTGATATTAAAAAGGGTGATAGAGGGAAAAAAAAAAAAAAAAAAAAAAAAAGGAAAGGGTNAGGGTTTGGGGGTCAAGGAGAAGCAAGAACAATGGCAAAGCTAACTTCTTGTTGTTGTTCTTCTTCTTTTTTCTTCTTTCTCATAAAAGATGTTCGTCCAGTTCACCAGTACTGGGGTTTGAAGGGCTGAGCAGGAGCCGCTGTTATGTCTTTCTCCGACAGCAGTTTCAGCTTCTGCGAAAACATTTAAAACAGTTGGAGGATTCTTTTAGTGTATAAATCAGTCTTTGAGGTTCCATGGAGTTTAATAAGCCATACATATATCATCAAGGGTTAAAAAAAATGTGTTACCGTGAGGTATTGAGGGGGATCGTCGAAACTAGTGGAGCCTAGTACCACTTCTCTCCTCAAGCTGCTTGTCATCTTGTGGCAAACTCGGAGCTGTCAACAAGAAAAACAATGTCAATTTGCTGACACATAACATAAAATAACATGAGTCAGCTGGGATTTGTATGCTTGTATACCTCGGATCTGGTAGCCCCACCAATAATGAATACAAAGATGCGTTGGCCAAGCTTCTTGAAGTCCGTAGAAGCAGTTTTCAAGACAGAGTCAGAGGAAGATCCATCGTCAGAAGAATGAGGACGTGCCCAAGTTGCAGTGCGTCTTGATCTCATAGAATGAGGGGTGGCTTTTCGCTCTGGAATCGCTGTAGGAGGAGCACTCGTCTTCCTCACTGATCCTGTTCTTGCTTCACTCTCTTCCTTTTCACTTGCTTCCTTGGTGTTCATACATAGATAGTCGCTTTTTGATAGATCCCCTTTCACGAGTTTCTCCAGCAGCTCCTGCAGCAACAAGAGAGAAGATATATTTTTAAGCTCTATTAAGATCCAAATACTGATAATATCTATTAAGAGTCGGTGTAGTTATGAACTAGTTATGTACCTCTAGCATGGGATAAAAGCGGAACAGTTGCCATGTTTCTTCTTCACCAGACCGATCCTTCCTGTTTGCTTGTTTTGTCTATATATATCCCAAAAGGGTTTCATTCATCATTCTCGGTCACTAGAGATATAAAATTCATTTGCATCTTTTTTTTGTGCATGTTTAATTACCTTTCCAGCGTCAAATTTGAGGGAGAAACTACCGGATTTAGCCTTGCTTTCTGGAGATCCAGCTATCAATTGCATGTTGCTTATAACCTTCATATCCACTGGTGACAATCTAGCAAGCTGGTAATAACAGATATATAAAAATTAGTATTACATATCCAATAGTGCTCTTTTACACCCAAAAAAAAAACAACGCAAAAAAGAAGTACCTGCATAAGCTTTACGCCCTTGTCACCTTCGAACTTCTCTGGGTACACTGTTGCATAAATCATCAATAGCCGTAACTTGTTTTCCGGGCTTGTGTCCTGCACTAAGCAATATCCGTGTGTCAAAATAATTGGATTTCTTCTCAAATCTTTGTAATTTCGAGGGGCACCTGATTTGTCCTGAGAAAGTTGATAACGTCCTTGGCACCTGCGTCCCCAAAAACAAGATCTTGTTCCAGCTGCCCCAGATCCCGAAGCCCCGTGTCCCTTATTATTCTGTTTATTTTCCCAGCCAGCTGAAATTTTTATTTTTGATTAGAAACCTCAAAAACCACATAAATGAATTGCTCAGACAGACAAACCTCTACATGAGTGGATAGTTTGTCGACTTGTTCTCCATATTGTGGCAAAGCCTGAACTATTTTCTGCAGATCACGCGTTGACATCTCGCTACCCTCTCTGCGTGCGTCGCGTTAGCAAAATGTCAACTATAAAGAGATGGTATAACAAGAGAAAATTCTCAGCACTAGTGACTTACTTTGATCTCATTTGTGCGGCTTTGTTCTTTGAGACAAAGTTGGTCATCTTCTCATGCAAACGCTCGCTAGCCTAATAGCAAACACAGAAGAAGAAAAACACAGTAAAGAGATGGCATCAACACGGTGAGCTAAATAGTAACTAGTTGATTTATACATGTGCTATATGTGTGTGTCGAAGCTCAAGCCAGACTGGATCATGATCTTCAAGCACTATCTCCTTCTTCTCCGGAGGCCCACCAGTTTTGCTGGGAACCTACAAGCATGTGGTAGAGAATTAAGAGGGAAATTAATTTGACAAATGTATATAGAACTAATGAGTGTACCTCGATAACATGTTTATTCCCCTCCATATCAAGCAAATCATGGCACATAGCATCATAGGTCCATTCGTGTATGATGGGAGCGATCTACAGTTTGCATATATTCTAGATAAATCAATCATGAAAAAACCTTTTTCTAACGAGTATACAAATGAATATGGTATGAGATGAGATGATGAGCCTTAAAACCTGATCCACTGATCTATCCACAATGAGCAGCTCACATGTTTCGGTCTGTGGGAAATTGGGAATGGCTTTATATTTTGAGATGCAATCCCAAATAGCAGCAGCAAGCTTTGAGGGAACCAAGTCCCGCGACGCATTGGACTTAGCAGCTCGATATCGAACAAAGGGAAGTTCCTAATATATATAAACAAGGATAATACTAAGGAAAGAGACATCCGGTATGGGCAAAGCAAAGAGATACTAGCAGAAAATTGACCTTCAAAGAGGCAAAAACGGTAGCAATCCTAGTAGCCATCATATTCAAACAAATATCAAAATGGCGTGACTTGTCAGCATCTTCAGCATAGAGCGTTTCTAATGCTTGCTCATGATCAGTAAGAAATCCCTGAGTATGAGTAAAGGTAAAGATGAAACAAACAAGTCGGTTTGCATAAGTTGAACATGCGCTCATCAGCTACGT
This sequence comes from Noccaea bulbosa, assembly GCA_900406535.1. Classification (NCBI taxonomy): domain Eukaryota; kingdom Viridiplantae; phylum Streptophyta; class Magnoliopsida; order Brassicales; family Brassicaceae; genus Noccaea; species Noccaea bulbosa. Next base: position 14,265 of record OVBJ01002089.1, read on the forward strand.
AGCACCCCTACCTGATTATCTATGGGGAAGTACTCCATGTTCAGCTGTAACAAATTAACGACGAAGATGATCATCAGAATTACCCGAAAAAGAAAAAAAGTGAAGATAAGATTTACCTCTCGCAAGGCACCAATGCGCGGTAATACACTGGAATCACTTTTGATGTGATTCACCAATTCTTTAGGGATAGTTGAACTGAAAAATATATATGCCCTGAAAAAAAGAGAGTACTCACATGAGCAAAGAATAACTGAGAAGAAAGAGGAAAGCCTTTCTTCATACTTACTTCCTGTACAAGGGCTCCCTCCCAGACATGTCTGATAGAAACATAACAATGCTGTTTGAAAGAGAGAAGAAGCAAATGAGAAGATATCTTTAGGAGGGAAATGCAAAAAAAAAGAAAAAGAGAGGGTTATGTAGTTACTTCTCTTTGGATGGTTGGATAAAGTAGATAGCGTCCATGCCAGGCATTGGTTCCCTTCTCTTAAACAGTTCTTCTACCACTGAGAGAGAGAGAGAGAGAGAGCGAGGTCCATCCATGCATAGTTTTTTTCATAATTATATCATTGTATCAGAGAATCAATTTCAATGGAGGGTATATAATTAGAGGAGTCTTACAGGAAATCCCTTGGTCGGTGATATCAGCCATTTTGCACGACTGAGACATAACTTTGACCGTAACTCTATCCATAATCAGTATCTGCATGTATATACAAGATGAGGATGCAACAACTCTCAACATGTTCCTTTTTTTTTTTTTTTTTTTTTTTTTTTTTTTTTTTTTTTTTTAAAAAGAAANTGAAAAAGAAGAAGAAAAACACCTTCCAAGCTTTTGAATCCCCTGTTTTCGTAGATCCAAGCATCTCGTGCAGCAACCCTGACGAGATTAACCCTTTAGCCTCACAAGAACAACAACCACAGCAAGATGATAGAGAGAGAGAGAGAGAGAGAGAGAGAGAGAGAGAGATTACGATCGCGGCTGATCTGACGAAAGAACTTATAGTCTCCGCCGTCGCGGGCATGAGAGGATGACAATTCTGAATCGGAGAAGGACATTGATGGATAGATGAGATGATGATCGGAAGATGAAGAGAGACGACAACTGATTTCATCATAGAGGAAGAGGAAGAGGAAGAGGAAGAGAGAGAGAGGAATTGTGTTTGTGCGTCTGTGTGGCTCAGCTTACAATTAGATCCCACACAAACTATTATTAGTGTTTCCCTTCAGTTTTCTTTCTTCTTTAATTGGCTATGGAACCAGAGGGAAATCATACAAAAATATTATTCTGATTTCTGTTCATATCATATGAATTTATTCTTCTTTACACTCTTGGACATGCTTGGACATGCCTACGTAGTTGGAAGCTAATACAGTATATGTCTTTTTATGCCTTGGTTCAATATAACATCACTTTGGATTAAAGGGAATGGTAACTCTGCTTTCTTTCTTTTTTATTTTTGACTAAGCAAAAATCGCTGAATCATAGTATCCATAACACTCTCTGTGATTTGATGGTTAGTCTATTATTATAATCTACTATGAACAAGTTTGAAATATCCGCTACATAATAATGATCACAAGACACAACAAATAGTAAATACAGTAGTCTATGTGGAGTGTTGTAGACAGAGGGAGAGTGTAAAGAATGTTTTTTTTTGTATCAAAACATATAAGAGGGAAAGACAAGAAACAAACTATAGGTAATGAGTAATGAAGAGAATATAATGTTCAAACTTTGTTGTAGTAACTAAGATACCATCTCACAAACTTGTTGAGACCTGTCTGCAAATCTGTGCTTGGCTTGTACCCGAGCTCTCTCTCTGCTGAGCTTATATTCGCATGCGTGAACTGCACATCCCCGTTCCTCGGCAACTTCATCATCTTCCTCTTGGCTTTCACCTTCAACAGTCTCTCCAATATACTCACCAGGTCACTCACCGGAACCGGTGACGTGTTCCCCAGGTTGAAGAGCCTCAGCTGAGCCGGACCCTGTGCTCTTCTCCGCCGTGTCCAAAGCCCCCAAACATCCTTTCACAATGTCATCAATGTAGGTGAAATCCCTAGCGACGGTTCCGTGGTTGGCTCCTTGGAAGATGGAGATGGCTTTCCCTCTGAGGATATCTCTGGTGAAGAAGAAGTAGGCCATGTCTGGTCTTCCCCAGGGACCATAGACGGTGAAAAACCTCAAGCCAGTGAGAGAGAGGCCGTAGATGTGGTTGTAAGTGTGAGCAATCTCTTCCCCGGCTTTCTTGGTCGCAGCGTAGAGACTCGCGGGCTGATCCGTTGGGTCTTTCTCCGAGAAGGGGACTCTGGTGTTCAATCCGTAGACCGAGCTTGACGACGCCCACACGAGCGCCGGCTGGGGATTAGCGGATTTGCAGACCTCGAGGAGATTAACGAAGCCAGCGATGTTGCTGTGGACGTAGGAGCTCGGGTTCTCCATGGCGTATCGGACGCCGGCCTGAGCGGCCAAATGCATAACGTGGGAGAAAGGGACGACCTCGAAGAGCTTCTTGAGGAGGGACGCGTCGTTGATGTCCCCTTCCACGATGAACACTCCGCTTCGCTCCAGGAGGGCTTGCCTTGATCTCTTTAGCGACGTCTCGTAGTAATCGTTGAAGTTGTCCATCCCTAGGACGCCGTCTCCCCGGCGTTTCAGAGCCGCTGAGACGTGCGTCCCGACGAATCCGGCGGCTCCGGTAACGAGAACGGAGAAGCCGTTGCGGGAACGAAGACGGGCGGAGGATCTGACCCTCTTCTCCCAAGTGTAGGTGCGACAAGGGTCGGGATTGGAAATGGGAGATCGGTACAAGAAGATGAACATCAGACCCACAAACACCAGCGACCAAAAAGCAAGCTTCGCCACGGAAGATTGCCACCGCGTTCGCTGCAAGTATGGAGATTTATATTTCCCAGGCGTCCAAGGACTATCGTCGAGATGCGACATTCGCGAGGCGGAGATTCAACGATATCAATGTTTCAAATCCAGTTGCCCACTAGATCTCAGCGAGTATGGCGTCGGAGAATCTTCTGGTTTCTTGGGGAGATGGTTTGTTTGGTGGGCGTTTTTAGTACCTCCGGATTCAAAGGGAAGATCAACCAATTTGTTTACTTTTTTTCGAATTTCGAAAACAGTTTACTTATCATACACACAGACGAAAGTGAGGGGGGGAGACAAAGATAAAAAGAAACTGTAACAAATCAAAATTGACTTCTTCGATCGACTAGTCCTCCACTACTATGCTTAATGATGAAAATTGTAAGTTGGGAATGAGACATCTTTGTTGCTTTTTAGGGGGTTACTGATTTACAGCATCCATCTGTTATTAATTTATCAACTACCCTTAATTTTCTTTTCTTAGGAATATATTAACTTTTGATCAGGGTCAACCTTCAACCATCGCTACTTAATTAATTAAGAGGATAATAGTATAGTATTGGACTATTGGGTGGGATATATGGGAAATTAGCGCTTGGTAAATACTACTTATGTATTAATATTAGTTTTGTGCTTATGTATGTTTACGTATAGTCCAACCTCTTCACGTGGCCTAGACAACTTCTGCTGTACAAATAAGCGAAAATATATCTTAAATTAAAAGGCTAACTTAATTAAAATCAGAATCATATACAGATCTTTCAGGGCGATTTACCAACGATCTGTGAAGAGTTAAAGGCTGATCTTGGTAGCGTTGGCAAGATCTCCTTCTTATCTTTCTGTTAAGAACCCAAACCCTAGTTCTTCTCTTTATTAATAATAGTATCGATTACAATGATAAAAGAACACTCAAGGTCTCATAGCGACCTAACCAATAGACTCATAGCGTCTAGGTAATGCTTCTCACAAAATAATCGATGATCAGTAAATAACCTAGATTAATGTATTTATACTAAAACAATAAGGCTTTCCTTAGAAGCTCTTATGGGCCTATCAATACCCCCATGGCGAAGACTCAGCTTGTCCCCAAGCTGGTAATCTGCCAATCAACTCATTTCTTTCGTCCTTCAATTCATCCAAGTCTTGATCCAAAACTTCCATGGTTAAGCCATTAACAACGGTAAGAACCTGAAGTTCTCGATTCAAACAAGGATGACCCCGAAAATATGGTCCTTTACACTTGAAGCAAATCTTGTTTCTTCGCATGTCATCTAGTTCTGCATCTGTGTACTTCTGCCTTGGTCGTAACTCAGTGGAAGAGTTATTTGGACCTGTCGCCATCGGTTTGTCTCCCCAAGTAAGCTGCTTTACCGCATTGCCCACACGATTGTCAAGACCATAAGACGTTTTTTGTGGCATCACAGACGACTGAAAAGTAACAAATCTGCTCGGCCTCGAACCCTGCGACCTACTGTCGCCCAACATCGTACAGAAAACTGAAGATTGCATCTTCATAACAGCTGCCTTATGTTTGGTTAACCCTTGTGGCTCCTTCAGCTTAATCACCTCCTTCATCTCTTGTGTCAACCCATTGTAGAAAGCATTTGTCAATGTAGTTTCATCCATTCCGATTACCTGGCCTGCCAACTCTTCAAACTCATTAACATAGTCAGTTATAGCTCCTGTTTGTTGAAGACAAAGGATGCGTTTTCCAGGTTCGTCGTCAATGGCAGGCGTGAATCTCTCCAATAATCTTCTTTTAAATTGCGCCCAATCAGAAAAAGGTGCAGAAACAGTCTCACCATTAAACCAATGCAACACTGGTCCATCCAAACACAGAGAGACCAATCCCAACTTATCTTCCTCTGCATATTGACCTAATCAAAAAAACCTTTCTACTCGAGATATCCAACCATAAGGTAAACGACCATCAAA
>OVBJ01002090.1:0-20252 GCA_900406535.1 Noccaea bulbosa
AATAAAACAATTCCTATCATCCTCTTCCTCGGGCTCGATTCCGCGATCACAATTTTTCTTTACCTGCATCACATGGCAAAAACAAATGCGTGAGTATTTTATAAATACCCAGTGAGACGATCATCCTGTCTACAGGCCATTTACGCAATTACTAGACCAATTAAACCATTTAAATAATTTTCACAAATTATTAAATATTTTCCATGATTAAATCTCTCCAAAATAATTATTAAATAAATCTCTAAATTAAATAATAATATTAATTAATTATTAAATCCGAAAATAATTAATTAACCATTTAAATCAAATTATCCACTTAACCGGATTAAACTAATCAATTTCCAATTTCATATTAACTAAACCGGTTAACCCCTGAACCAGCGTCAGTGTCGATCGACACAAGATTTGTGTCGATCGACACCAGCAACATTGGTGTCGATCGACACCCGATTCGCAGGGTAACTCCAAACGCGATGAAACAAGCCCACAAACACAGAATCATCACATATGATCACCCAAACACGATTCATCAACACAATTGTCATATAAACACCACGAAAACCTCAAGAACACAACCAAACACATCAATCAATCAAACCACAAAAGCAGATCTAGCAATACCGGACCTACAGTCACGCACTCACCTTGAATTTGGATTAAGGGAAGGAAAGAGATGAAGAACAGGGATCAAACAACACCAAAAACCAAAAAGCTCCACAAATCCTCCAGAAATCTCCAATCTCCTTTTTCTCTCACTTTTTTCTGAAAACCCCGAAACTAGAAGAAGAAAAGCGGCTGTCTTCTTTTTATTTCGTGACTAAGGGTTTCCAAATCCAAAATCAGCGAAAACCGAACAACTCAAATCAAACCGAAAATCGGATTTCAGACTGGTGTCGATCGACACTACCCTTGGTGTCGATCGATACCAAAAAAAAATCACGATTCTTTGGTTTACGGATGTTACAGTCGTTATGTTTAGGTGAAACCTTTACCAACAAGATGGGTCTTGCAAGTTGCATCTTTAAGAACGAGATATAGCCTGCGGGTCATAACCTAAGGTCATAAAAACTAATAAGTTAATGAGAAAAGTTAATAGGGGAGTTGATCGAAGATGGGAAAATATCATAACCTAAGGTCAAAAAATGTGAATTTTGAGAAATGTGTGGGATGCATGGTCATTCTAAATATTGTCATTGTGTGCATTTTACTCATTAACTTATTAGTTTTTCTTAAATCTAGTTTAGCTCATATTATTTTGTGATGTGTTGTAAATATGTTAACATCATTTGAAATATAATTAAAAAGAAAAGTTTTCAACCAAATATATTAGTTATATATTATATAGTTTATGAATTGTGTTAAATTTTAACATATTTAATCTAATACGAAAGATAAAATTTGAACCAAATATATTAGTTATATATAAATTTAAGAGTTTTGTGCAAAACAATCCTCAAACTAAATTTTTTTTTTGCAAATCAAACATTCAATTTAAAGTTGTGCAAATCAAACCTCTGAAGTCAAAATAACTCCGTAGTATATGACGTCTCTATATTTGTGACAAAATTTAAAATAATTTTCTGTAAAAAATCCTACGAACTATTTTTTGTGCAAATCTAACCATCAACTTAAAAATTATGTAAGTCAAACCTGCAAAGTCGAAAATCACTGCTAAAATGGACTTATATGAATTTGTCCTTAACTATAAACGTTGACTTAAAACGTCATGGCATTTATAATATTTTAACTTTTTTTATTAAAAGTAAATTAAAAAATAAATTAAAAACTTTAATCTTCAATTTTTCTTCTATTTCTCCTCTTATTAATGAATTTATCTCGAATAATCTTATCGCTAGAAAGTTGATTTTTTTCTTCATGATCTCATTAGCTAATGACGACGATTAAAGTTTTTAATTTATTTTTTTAATTTATTTTTAATAAAAATGGTTAAAATATTATAAATGTCATCACGTTTTAAGTCAACATTTGTAGTTAAGAACAAATACATATAAGTCCATTTTAGAAATGACTTTTGACTTTGCAGATTTGACTTACATATTTTTTAAGTTGAATGTTAGATTTGCACAAAAAAATAGTTCGCGAGGTTTTGTGCAAAAAACAAATTTTAAATTTTGTAAGAAATATAGAAACGTCCTATATTGCGGAGTTATTTTGATTTCAGAGGTTTGATTTGCATAACTTTAAATTGAGGATTTGATTTGTAAAAAAAATTAGTTTGAAGGTTATTTTGCACAAAACCCTAAATTTAAAATAATAAACTTAAAATCCTTATTTATTTTTATTTTTTTTATAGACCTTTGTTTATAGATCTTTCCGACTATCTAGTCAATTTCGGTATAAACGCACCGAGGTACTCATCCATGGGCTACCATCCCATTTATCCTAAATTTGAGAAATCAGGCCGCTCCACGTAAATATGATCTAAAGTTTCCAGGGAGAATCGAACTCGTTGGGAGTTTCACCCTTCTCCTTGCGCTCCCCTACCGCTGGATCACACTCACGTGGGCTAAAACCCTTACATAGTATAAACATTTATGTAATTTTCTTAAAGATTTTTTTTCTTTATAAGAGTATAACCCTCAATTTAAAGATTTTTTTCTGAAAACTTCGGAAAAAAAACCCTCAATTGAAGGGGATAATTACAATTGCCCATTTTGTTAAAATCTACAACCATAGTAACTTTTTCTAAATATTAAGTTGATAGGATTTCATCCATCTTTCTCATCTTTGGTACATATATATGTTGTCGTTGTCAATAACACATTCAATAGATGAAAATCAGTTATCATTTTACCTTTCTTATCAAAAGAACATACAAAGGAAAATATATCAACATCTATCCAAAACTAGGATTTCTTGGTTGACGTGGCCCAACCAAAATCTCAAGTTCTCTGCGGATGACGAACTATCATCTTCAATATCTGTTTTTGAGCTTTTTCTCTCTATTTTTTTTAAATTATATCAAACACCGTTACATAAAATCCGTAGCCCATGAAGTTGGCTTTTTTGTCGTTTTGATTCATCACCCATTAAAAAAAGTCTCTCTCTTTACTTGTTCTACTCTCCACCATTGTCACCACTTAACCACCACCTCCACCACATTTTATCATACCACTAAGTGGGATTCTAAAGTACAATTATTGATTTTTTTTTTTACTGTTCTTGATAACCCCAAAACTTTGATTCTCCTTGTTCCTTATAAATATTTTGATCTACTTACATTTTTTTTCCGAAGTTTTCAAGTCTCTTACTATCCCCTTCAATGGCTCTGTCTGCATTTGCGTTTCCGTCTTACATAGTCAGCAAAGGAGTTTTAACTGATTCTTGCAAATCAACTTCTTTGTCTTCTTCTCGATCTTTGCCTTCAGATCTTCCATCGCTATGTCCGAAACCAAACAACTGCCATGTAAGATTCTCTTCTTTGAGTTCATCGATGAAAAGTGATTTTGGGAATCTGAGGTCAACTGTAGCTTTCTTGGTTTAAAATAATGGGTTTACTTCATTTTTGACAAAAGTCAAACAAACTCGAACCCTTTTTTCTATGTTAATTTATTGAAATTAGACCAATAATTTCCCTTTTTTCGTTTTAAATTCTGCAAAATTGATTTGAGAAAATGACAGTTTGTGTTCTTAATGTTGTTGTTGTTGGATTTGTGTTGTGTGTACAGTCAAACAGAAAGGCAAAAATGAATGCTTCACTTGCAGAGAAAGGTGAATATTATTCAAACAGACCACCAACTCCATTACTTGACACAATCAATTACCCAATCCACATGAAAAATCTTTCCATCAAGGTAAACACTAAACAAAAGTTGAATCACCTGTAAAAGCCTTGATCCTGTTTTGTAATGTTGTCCCAAATTAATTTGCAGGAACTGAAACAACTCTCTGATGAGCTGAGATCAGATGTGATCTTCAACGTATCAAAAACCGGTGGACATTTGGGGTCAAGTCTTGGTGTTGTGGAGCTCACTGTGGCTCTTCACTACATTTTCAACACTCCACAGGACAAGATTCTTTGGGACGTTGGTCATCAGTCTTATCCTCACAAGATTCTTACCGGGAGAAGAGGAAAGATGCCGACAATGAGGCAAACAAACGGTCTCTCTGGTTTCACTAAACGAGGAGAGAGTGAACATGATTGCTTTGGCACTGGACATAGTTCAACCACGATATCTGCTGGCTTAGGTAAAGCAAAAATTGCCTTTGGTGGTCTTGCCTTTGTGTTGTGGTAACAGCAAGAAATCAAAGATTTGAATCAGATGTTTGTGTTTTTACTTACAGGAATGGCGGTAGGAAGGGATTTGAAAGGAAAGAACAACAACGTGGTTGCTGTGATTGGTGATGGTGCAATGACTGCAGGACAAGCTTATGAAGCCATGAACAACGCTGGATATCTAGACTCCGATATGATTGTCATTCTTAATGACAACAAGCAAGTCTCGTTACCTACTGCTACTTTGGATGGACCAAGTCCACCTGTTGGAGCGTTGAGCAGCGCTCTTAGTCGGTTACAGTCTAACCCGGCTCTCAGAGAGTTGAGAGAAGTCGCAAAGGCAAGTTCTACATTCCATTTCTTGTCAAGAATGTTAAAGAATCAAAGTCTTAGTGGAGTTATAAGAATTTTAGCTTATATTCCATTTCTTGTCAGGAATGTTAAAGAATCTTGGTCTTAGTGGAGCTAGTAAGAATTTTGAGCTCTTGTTTGTGTATAGGGTGTGACGAAGCAAATAGGAGGGCCAATGCACCAACTGGCTGCGAAGGTAGATGAGTATGCTCGAGGAATGATAAGCGGGACTGGATCGACATTGTTTGAAGAACTCGGTCTCTACTATATTGGTCCAGTTGATGGACACAACATAGATGATCTGGTAGCCATTCTTAAAGAAGTTAAGAGTGCAAGAACCACAGGACCGGTGCTTATTCATGTCATAACAGAGAAAGGTCGTGGTTATCCTTACGCAGAGAGAGCTGATGACAAATACCATGGTAATAATGGATAAACGTTTCTCTTTAGTTCTTGAGCTGTGAGATGTATATGCACTGACTCTTCTTGCTTTCAGGAGTTGTGAAGTTTGATCCAGCGACGGGTAAACAGTTCAAAACTACTAACAAGACTCAGTCTTTTACAACGTATTTTGCTGAGGCATTGGTGGCTGAAGCGGAGGTAGACAAAGATGTGGTTGCGATTCATGCAGCCATGGGAGGAGGGACAGGTTTAAATCTCTTCCAACGTCGCTTTCCTACAAGATGTTTCGATGTTGGTATCGCGGAGCAGCACGCGGTTACTTTCGCTGCGGGTTTAGCATGTGAAGGCCTTAAGCCCTTCTGTGCAATCTACTCATCTTTCTTGCAGCGCGCTTATGACCAGGCAAGTTCAACGTTTTCAATCATTTTTTTTTTAATACTTTGAAATGAAAACGTTTTAGAGACTAATAAGAGTATGTGGTGGGGTTTTTGTTTCTGTAGGTTGTACATGATGTTGATTTGCAGAAGTTGCCGGTGAGGTTTGCGATGGACAGAGCTGGACTTGTTGGAGCTGATGGTCCAACACATTGTGGAGCTTTTGATGTGACGTTTATGGCTTGTCTTCCTAACATGGTAGTAATGGCTCCATCGGATGAAGCAGAGCTCTTTAACATTGTTGCAACCGCTGCTGCTATCGATGATCGTCCTTCTTGTTTCCGTTACCCTAGAGGTAACGGTGTTGGCGTTGCACTACCTCCCGGAAACAAAGGTGTTCCTATTGAGGTACATAACTTTTTAATATCATCCTCTTCATATCTGTCTCTCTTTCTTTAGTTATCATTTTGACATAGAAAAGATCATCTCTTTGGGGTGTGTTTTCAGATTGGGAAAGGTAGGATTTTGAAAGAAGGAGAGAGAGTTGCGCTGTTGGGTTACGGCGCAGCGGTTCAGAGCTGTCTTGGAGCGGCTGCGATGCTTGAAGAGCGTGGTTTGAACATAACCGTGGCTGATGCTCGGTTTTGCAAACCATTGGACCGTGCTCTCATTCGCAGCTTGGCTAAGTCGCACGAGGTTCTGATCACGGTGGAAGAAGGTTCTATTGGAGGGTTTGGATCGCATGTTGTTCAGTTTCTTGCTCTTGATGGTCTTCTTGATGGCAAGCTCAAGGTTTCTACTGCCTTTTAAGATATTATTACTAATAACTTGCTCTGTCTTTTCTAAATCTATGGTTTTCTAATTTGCCATTGTGTTCATTTTGTTACAGTGGAGACCAATGGTATTGCCTGATAGGTACATCGACCACGGTTCGCCAGCTGATCAAATGGCTGAAGCTGGGCTCATGCCGTCTCATATTGCAGCAACCGCACTTAACTTAATCGGTGCACCAAGGGAAGCTCTGTATTGAGAGTAGAATTGGTGGCTAGAAACATATATAAGCAAACACTCTGAATGCGAGGTTGTGTAAAGAAGATTAGTATTTGGTAAAATTGTTTTTCTTTGTTGTTGTAACTTTGTTTAGGGGTGTGATGGAGATCGAGTTGTACAATCATCTAACATCTTTGTAAAAACATTTACATATCTTCTTCTATGTTTTTTATTTAACCTTTGTGTGAGAGATGTCTTGGTACGAGCATTGTTTTAAAATTCTGACCTGTTTTTTCTTTACTTTCTCAAACCAAATAATCTAGCAAAAAACTCACAAACCATTGAAGGACTTTCTCAAAGAAATATAATTTATCTTGTTATTATGTAATAAAAGAAAAATCACTAGATTACCTCAATACTGTTTTGTATCTACTTCCTCTTTCTAAGCAAGGATGTACTATAATTTATTTTTCGTTTCCTTTTTTTTGTCCTATATAGATGAATATATTCAATTTTCTATATAATTTTATATTTCATTTTCCCAATCTACCGATATTAAAATTCCTCTTTAGTAAAATATAAATCTTAACTTGACAAGTTAGATTTGATGTGACAGCTATTTTTAATTTTTTGTGTGTGAATATCTGAAAACGTACAACCTTAATAAACTGAAGGAACATGATGATTTTTTTTTTTTCGAATTACAAAATAGACAGATATGTGAAGACTAAAGACTTTAAGAAAAATTCTGATGAATATAAATTTAAAATGAAATGAGAATGCCAAGATTTACCCCTATGAAGGTTAATTTGACACACTACGTTTACGAAATAGTACATCTCGCGTTGGGATTTTCATCACTGAACATCAAAATTTTGTCCATTTCCTTACTCTTTTCATACTCTTCTGATTTCTTATCGGTTTCAAGAAGTGTTCCAAGGTCTTTCACATCTTTCTCCTGGACTATTTCCGATTCAACTCCTATCTTCACAACCTCCACCTGATCTTCACCTGTTAGTTTACTGAGTTTTTTCAACAACTTCTCCACATTAAAACTTCCACTGATCGCAATCTTTTGATCCACTGTATCCGTCACACATGATTCAACCCCTGACAATCATATATCCATCATGCAAAATACAAGTTATAACATGCATGCATAGGTGATATGTACATCAACATATTATTACGATTGCTATATATTTAATTATTTAAAATATGAACTATACATACTATTCTACCTTTGAATCTGGGAATAACTTCAGTCATAATTGTCGCGCAATGGCTACAATCCGGTATCTTGATTTCCACATCCAATGTACTAGAAAACATCGAACAAGAGTGAATTGTATAAGAGAAATTTATTAAAAATGTATAAGAATATAAATTTCACTTACCTGTTTGGAACAGTTGTTGGTGGAATCGGTATGCAGCAAACAACCATCTTCTTCAGTTTGAAACAACCAAAGGAATCAATTATTCTCCAAGTACAATATTTTCAAAAGCCTGATCACTTATATAAAGAAAACTATAATCCCTTCTTTTAACATATATCCAAACATAAATAAATACACTATTTTAAACCAAAAAAACAAGAAATTCATGACATATTACCCAATCATCAATCAGTACCATATATGATTTACATATGTGTTTATATTATATGCACTTATATTCACTTTTTCTTGCACAAGGAGATTTAGTTTTTCAATATTCAATTACATCTGATTTTCTGATTATGTGATAAGAAAAAAAAAAAATGTCAATTAATAAAATATTAATATAATTCTCAAATTAATCTCAAAGTTTCCTCAATTCCATTTCTAATTTTATTAAGAAATCTTTCATTTATTTAAATTTTATAGGTTTTTTAAATTTAAACAAAATAATATTATTTAATTTGTTATTTTTCTTTAATATTTCCATATATACTTAAGAAAAATGTCACAAGAGAGAATGCTTTTAAAAGTTATCAAATGAATTTATGCCATGCCATTGTTTATATATATATTTTTTTAAATCTTAAAAGGTCTTTTTAATTAAAACTAAATATATGTCTATAAAAGCCCTTTTTCAAAAAGTTACTAGAACTAAAAATAGTTTTTTTGGCATTTTATAATTTTGTTGATGAACTTTTAGGCTTTGAATGAATAAGGCGTTTCACGTAAAATTAGGTGCGGAAGAAAAAAGAGTTACCAGTCAGACACAAAACTGAATTCTCATATTTTAATAAAACAAAAATCAAAAATCAAAGAAAAATCAGAAGCTGTGCAATAAAGCACTGAAAGGCACATACATATCATATGGAGTGGTTCAATAGGCGTTACTAATTTTCTGAATACATATCAATTAAATAATATGTTTTTTTTGTTCAATAATATGCAAAAATTTGATCAGATTTTTTCTTTATAAACACCAAACTAGCAGAAACTAATTATTTTTATTTATTCCTCACAACAATAATTTTTTTACCATTCAAACATTGTTATGTACCGTATGTTTATTATTTTACCATTCAAACATTTCTGTACTGCTTGTTTTTTATAAACCGCACTTATTCCGCATATTGCATTATTCATATTAAACCGTCCCATCCCATCTTATTTTTTTTATATCTTGTACCGCTAGATCCACATCCGTTGTCAATTCAGTTTGTCCCGCTAACACTTTTTTAGTTACTTCATTATTCTGTTATTCATATGACATACTAGACCCTTAATAGTCTAATCAAGTTTTGTATTTTCTAATTATATATTTAACATACTTGTTGTGAACGTATAACCAAAATCACTTTCAAAAACTTGAAAACATTAAATCTGATTGGTATGTTAGATTTATAATAGAATAACTAGATAATTATTAGGGAGACAAACTCAAGTGAATAAAATTTGATCAAAAAGTATAAAACATTAAAAGCTAATTTTAGTAGAATAATCATGTTTTGTAAGTATTTAGTTGTATTTTCAGCATGCTAATTACATATAGCATAATCACTTTGAAAAAACATGAAAACTTAACAATATAATAAAATAGTGTGAATGGTAAAATTTGGTAGAATAATGTTTTCAACTACATATTATCAGGGGCGGACGCATGTTGTAACGTAATAGGTCACGTACCCCCATCTAATTCATCATTTTCTTTTAGTAATTATTAGTGTGGAATTCATCTAAATATCCCAATCCAAAATTTAGTTATAGTGAAAATATGTATGTGCCTCTAACTAAATAACTCATAGATCCGCTCTTGCATTCCATTCAAGTTCATTGTCAATGGTAGAAAATAACGGAATCACATATTTTTAATTATAAAAACCTGAAAAAGTTACACACTGTTCAAATTTAGCTAATATTTATCTTTCGAATTTCCAGAAAAAGAAGAAGAGAGAGAGAGCTCATACTAAATAAACGATACAAATGAAATTATAATTCTATTTTGTCCCATCAGAATATCTCAAGATGGATACTTGTTTCGACTGTCATTCTTACGAAATAGAACACCCGTTAGGATTTGAGTCACTAAACAAATATATATATTTGTCCATTTCATTTTCCACATTGCTATTTGGTTGGTTTTCAGCATACATCTCTCTGTACATCTCTCTGTACATCTCAAGTTCTTTATCTTTCTCTGCAGCTGTTTTGGATTCTTCATCCTTGTTTTTCAGTTTCCGTATCTTTTTCTTAAGCTTTTTCCGCAATTTATCGGGATCAAAGTTACCGGTGACCACAACTTTTTTCTTTTCTACATCTACCACACATGTTTCAACCCCTAATCATACATAGTTCAAAAACAATTTACTACAATGTAAATTTACACATTAACATTAAATCTATACATCTGAAATGTGAATAAAATTAAGGAAATATTGTGTACCTTCGAATTTGGAGATAACTTTTTCAATGTACACCTTGTACTTGTCATCACACATAGATGTTGGTATCTTGAACTTGACTTTAATTACACTACAACATACCAAAGAAGAATTAAAACACATGTAATATCTTATAAATAACAAATAAAAGTGATCTACCTTGCTTCAGGTTTATCATCATTTTCCTTTATTTGGAGCTTATCTTCTTTTTGGACTTTATCAGGTTCGCTATCTTTCTTTCTTTTCTTTTTTCTTTTGGTAAAAGGTTCACCATCTTTCTTCTTCTGAACTATATCAGATTTTTCATTTATGCTCAAAATTTCTGCTCTTTTACCAGTTCTTTTCTTAAGAATTTTTAACACCTTCTCCAAATTAAAGTTACCAACAACCACAACATTTTGTGCATCCACATCTGTTGTACATGCTTGAACTCCTAATAATAACATATCATTGAAAAAACAATGTACTACATAAATACTATGTTGCCGTCAAATCATATACATATTGTGGATAAAATATCTTATTTTCTTGCCTTGCAAATTGCAAACGACTTCTCTGATTGTTTTTGCGCATTTTTCAGAATCGATCCTGACCTTAAACTCGGCATCATCAATAACACTAGACAAGTTTTCAGAAGCGAATCATAAGAAACATGTTTGCAATTCTTATTCAAATGACATATATATGTTGATATATAAAACACTCTACTTGTCAAAAGGGCTTTGTCGTGACTGCTTTGACCAACACCACCTCATCACGCTCGAATTCCAAATTAGAAAAACTAGCTTTAAGAATCTTCTCACGGTAAAATCTTATGAAACCTAACACTTTAGGTCATCAATCAAGCTATAAAAATATATGACTTATATAGACGACATTTCACATTGATTTTTTTTTTTTCCAATACAGATTTGTTTTGAATACATATCTTAAACAATTTAAGTACTTAATTTATAATCTTTATATTTTCATGTATCCATATGTTTTAATTATAAAATCTAAATGAAGCAATTTTTTCGTATTACTCACTCTGTTCCTTAATAGTTGATGTTTAAAGAAAAATGTGTTTGGATGTATCTGGATGTATCTGGATGTGTTTTGAGTCCAGATACATCCAAACAATGTCCAGATGCATTTTTCCTTAAACATCAACTATTAAGGAACAGAGGGAGTATATTCTTACTTTTTCTAATTATTATTTTCAATTTTTCTTAAATATAGAATCTCAAAATCTCCAATTCATCTTTCTTTAATAAAATATATTTTACTACATTTAATGTATATTGGTTTCTAACGCTTTCTTTGGTCAAAAAATGCCGTAGTTCTTAATGTAGACACATGTGAAATTCGCTAAAGTATTGAACATGTGTAAAATTAAGTATATAATGTGCACAACTCATTCAAAATCTAGTATAAAACTGAATTCAGAATTAGTTGTAAGAAAACAATAATTTATATTTACTAAAATATTTAATGATTTGTGTGCTATTTATTTTATATTTAGCATATAATTAATACAAATAAATTAAAAGATTTCTGAAATATGTGATACTCCCTCTGTTTCAATATATAGGGGGTTTAAAATTTTTACACACAGATTAAGAAGTCATTTAATTTTTGTATTTTTTGAAATAAAATATATATTATCATCAATTCCAAAACATTTCAACCAATAAAAAAGTAATCTGCAAAATATAAATAATCAAAAGTAAAACAAATACATTTAATTTTGCATAAAAACTCTAAAATGAAACAAAAAAAATGCTAAAAACCCTTATATATTGAAACAGAGGGAGTAAGATAAAAGAGAAGGAAAATTAGCTTCTAGTTTTATAATTTATGAGTTTAAGCTGGACTACTGTGGGCATTTGGTCTAGTGGTATGATTCTCGCTTAGGGTGCGAGAGGTCCCGAGTTCAATTCTCGGAATGCCCCCCCCCAACTACGTTTTTGGTATTTTATTCTCTTTAATTTTTTCCCAACTCCTCTGCCTAAGGCATATCATCGAACAACTAATGGGCGTCAAGTCAACTGTACACCAACATTCTCTGTTTATATTTGGCTAAGAAACCGTTCTTTGTTAGATTCAGAGCGCAATAACTTTCCAATTTGAAATTAAGCAACGGAAAAAGTATGTGTCAAAGAAGAGCTTATCCTCTGGAAAAAGATTGTATTTTTATGAGATTCGACACATGAATTTGATCTGGGCACAAGCTATCTTCGAAGTTCATGGTGGCTACAAAAAAGAAGCCAACGAAAAATTGACACTTTCTGTCTGTTCGTTTATTTTGTCTTTTTTTTTGTTGTTTGAGTCAACATCAAGAAAGCCTTTTTTTTTTGTTTGTGGTGAGTCATCATCATCTCCTTCACATCGTAAATAGTCATCTTGGTAAGGTGTACTTCTTAGAAACCCAATATTGCCACAAGAATCAAGAAATTTCCAAATTGGATAAAAAGTATGAGTTCGATTCAAATTTCTTGTAGCTCTCTCCCCCACGACATAATCTTGAAGATCGGCTCTTCTCTTCAGGTTTAAGTTTAATTTTGCTAAATTCATTTTTTTTTTTTTTTTTTTTTTTTTCCCTTTTTGGNTAGGATTTGCTGGTTCTTGGTAAAATTGTGCTGTTTGATTGGTTGATAGGTGATCGATCTTTGCACACTCAGTAGCTGTTCTAGGTTTTGGAGAGAGCTATGTGCTTCTGACATTTTATGGGAACCTCTGTTTAAGGAGAGATGGCCCTTACTGGCACCATTTGATGGAGACAATACTCAGTTTCCTCAAGCACAAACTGCAGAAACAGATGAAAATTCCCAGGTAGAAGAAGAAAGTTTGAGACAGTTCCATAGAATCTTGTTGACTTATTTTAAGTTTTGATCATTTTTGAAGTCTGATGGTGAGTTTGTTTTTTGTTGAACTGAGACTTTGGATACATTGAAGCTTGTTATTGAGTTATGCTGCAAGTTTAGGCATTAGATGTATGTGTTTACTCAAATGGCCAAGATCATCTGTTCAGTCTTGGAGAAACAAAATTGTTGAGACATATGAAGATGATGTAATATAAAAGAACTTTTATATATGATAAATTGAAGAGATGATAAATTGAATTATATTCATGGTGATAATATGTAACTCTTAAGGATGAGGTTTATGTTTGAAACATTTTGTAGGAGTGGAGAAGAATTTACATGATGCAGCACGAGGAAATGGGATCCAGAGCTGCCGAGGTGATTAAGTTTGTGATCGAGTGGCCTGCTACGTTGTCTCTAGAGGCCTTTGAATATCAACACGCGATCGAAACAATGAGCTCCATGCGGTTAGGATTCCAAGACGTTGAGTTATTTCTCTTCAAACCAAACCTGAGTGTGCTTCTCAACCTCATTGGAGTCCTCTACTGCATACAAGACCCAAAACCACTGGTTAGTCTCCTGTGTTTTCTATGAGTTTGATTCCAGTTCTTTAAACAGAGCCTCTTTTTTTTTTTTTTTTTTTTTTTAAAGGGGGGGCAAATCTTGGATGGGCTTAGGAGATATGGAATCTCAGAGCAGGTGGTTTGGGTGAAATGGTTGACGTTAGGTCGATGGTCAAGTGGGAGGAGAATGAGAGACGAGACCGTGTCGCGTAAGGTTTGTTTAGTCGATGTTGTCAATGGGAAAGAAGAAACTGTACTGCGAGTGCTTCAACGAGGAGTTGTTCACGAAGTTTTACGTGTTTGTATATCAACATCTGATCTTGCTTACGCTCCTTGCACTAGTAGCACCCTTAGGAACTACTAGCCTCTTTCTGCTTCTTCGGGAGGAATTTGCAGATAAAATATATGTATAATAAAGGGACTTGTCTCATGAATATATGATTTGTGATCAACTCTCTCCATATTGTGAACATATGGACACATGAGAAGATAACACATGTCATATAATTTTAACTTAAAAAAAAATTCCAAAAGTTTAATAAAACATCAATGCAACTTATTTATTCTTCTTTGTGTTCATTGTAACTTATAGAATAAATTTTTATTTAATTTTCATTTTAAAAAAATCCCAAAAGTTGAATGAAACTTTAACGCAACTTTTGGTTTTCTTTTGTGTTCATTGTAACTTACAAAAAAGTAAACTATTATATTACTCCAAGGTTCTTTTGGTTTTCTTTTGGTTTTTTTTCGGCTTCCATCTTAAATCACTATTAAACATCTAAATTTTCTTAATATACAGAAAATTGGATCAAGTGAAAAGTGATAACGGGGAAGCAGAGTCCAATCTATGTAGCGGTGACTAAATAGAGTCAGGAGCATAAAGACATGTGATATTATGCAAAACTATATATTTGAAAATCAGTCACTAACCAAACAAATGATAATTAAAATGCGAGTGTTATTTGAGTTAAATTATTGATCACAAATCTATAATTGTTTTAAGTAGCACTTTAAAAAAATTATAACAATAGAAAAACCCGCGCGTATGCGTGGATATTAGTCTATATATTCCAAAGAGAGATGAAACTAATGTTATTGTTATCAGAGAGGAGGGAGATTCATGTACAGTTTGCCTCCTTCTCTTCAGGTCTAAGTTATTATTTTTTTTTTTGTGCTAAATTCTGTTTTTTTTCCTGTTAAGATTTGCTGGTTCTTGGTAAAATTGTGTTGTTTGATTGGTTGATAGGTGATTGATCTTTGCACACTCAGTAGCTGTTCTAGGTTTTGGAGAGTGGCTATGTGCTTATGACATCTTATGGAAACCTCTGTTCAAGAAAAGATGGCCCTTATTGCCTTATTGGCCACATTTGATGGAAACACTCACTTTCCTCAATTGCATGTGGGGGTATTGGGCTTGTAGTATGTAAAATCGAGCTAATGCCTAATGGGCTCTCTCGAAAACTTGTATTGCCCTCTTGGGCTTTTAATGAAAAAAAAAAAAAAAGAAGCGAGTAGCAGAATTGAGACTCCCTCTTCTGCGTTTTCTACTCTCAGCCTCTTCAAATTTCTCTCCGGCCGGCGACGTGAGCTCTCTCTGCCTCTGTTCTTCTATTCCGTTCCAGCTCGAGGTACAAAGCTCTCTGTTCCGTGTCTCTCTCTCTCTCTCTCTCTTTCCGTCTCTAGACTCTCTTATCTCCTCTGCTTTGTATTCTATGATTTAATCTTTTATATATCTGTGGAACCTTTCCAATAGCAATATTGATGTTCAGATGAGGAACCAACTTCTCTTAAGAAAAAAGCTGTAAAATTTATACAAATCTATATGCTTTTCCAGGAAATTGCTAAAAAAATCATCAACGAAATTTTGCTTCTTCAACTTCATATATGAATTCAGCAGAATCCTTATAGATTCTTAGTGTAGGGGTTTGGTTTTGGAACCCTCTGATAGGCACTAAGTTTCATGCTTTTAGCTTATCTTTTTTTTTTTTTTTTACATGTTCTTCTGTCTTCTTGGAATCGCTGAATTCAGGGCTAATCGAATTTCTTGAGAGCTGTTTAAAGAAAATTCTTGAGCTTCCATTGCATGAATGCATGAAAACCAAAACTATCTTCTCAAGTAATTTCATTCCCACTTTCGTTTTGTTATCTTGATAGAACCTGGCGTTAAATTTGACTTGAGAGAGAGAGAGAGAGAGAGAGAGATTAGTGTGTAATGGCCATTGACAAGGGGAAGCTTCAAGAAGAAGAAGCCTCAGCTGTTGCTCGTTTCTATAACATTATTTTGGGCTGGGACTATAAACAGCTTACAAAGGAGAATGACGTAAGTTCCCGATCATACAACTCTTCCTTTTTCCTTAATCTGTGTTCTAAACGTGTTTCTCTTCTGAGACGAATGTGAAATTTGTCTGTCTAAGTCATTTGTACAGAGGAAAAACAGAAAGGATACTAAAGGGAAGTTGAATGTTGTAAAGAATACATATAAAGATGTTGATGATTATTTCGAGACTTTTGAACCACTGCTCTTTGAGGAAGTTAAAGCTCAGATTCTGCAGAATCGAGATGGTGAAGAAGGTTAGACCCAGAAATCTTATGTACATGTATATAATCGGCTTTTTTTTTTTTTTTTTTTTTTTATANGTT
Organism: Noccaea bulbosa; assembly: GCA_900406535.1. Lineage (NCBI taxonomy): Eukaryota > Viridiplantae > Streptophyta > Magnoliopsida > Brassicales > Brassicaceae > Noccaea > Noccaea bulbosa. Next base: position 16,278 of record OVBJ01002090.1, read on the forward strand.
TATAAAAGTATTCTGTTAACGAATTTGGTTATGGTTGTGGAACTTACTTCTCTGTTATTTTACTCTTAGAATCGGTGTGTAAAATGAGATTGGTAATGGAGTGCAGCGAGGCCGAAGGGTTTCACATTCTGCTAGTCACTTACGAACATGACGAGGACGAGTATCTTGCTCAAAATGATCTTCTATTGCTATCGAAAGAAGAGGTTTTTTTCTTTGATCTTTCAACGTTTTGTATTGACTTGCTTATCGTTTATCTCTGATTTTCTACTCTCTCGTATGACAGTTACTGTTGAATGTTGGATTCACTTAGAGGTTAACGTTTGCAGGTTAAAGGGAGTTCTTTTCCTTCATCTTATGGGTTTGCTGTGGTGGAAAATCGTCAAAGCAACCTTCTTCGTCTTCGGATGTGTTTAGCTGAAGAGGCCGTGGAGATAACTAAAAACACTAAATCCTCTAGAACAAAACCATTTATCCAAGCTCTCTCAAACATGCGTTCTCTTATTACATCGTCTGCTAGCCCTATAGACAAAAGGGTCTTCAGTTTAAAGGTCAGTTGTGGTGGCTGTTGCATAAACTTAAGTGATTGCTGTTGACCTCTTACATATCCTTTCATGGGGTGATATGTTTGTTTTGCAGTTGTGTGGCTTATCAACCATTATTCGGGAATATATAGCACTACGATCAGTCAGTTCGCTGCCTTTCAAGGATTTAATCTTTACTGCAGCAGAAAAGTCGCGTGGCTTTGGAGATGAAGAATGGATCATATCCAGACCTCTGCATGAATACTTTAACGAAAATCTTAACAAATCCCAAAAAGAGGCGATTGATGTAAGTCTGGCTTTGTAATTTTCTTTCCTTGGAGACTTTTACTGTTTTGCTTTGAGGCTTTAACACAGATTTGGGCTCTTTGCCTCCTAATCTTATTTTGCAGGTGGGTCTATCAAGAAAATCCTTCGTCTTAATACAGGTTGACTTCTTTATTCAAACTTGTTTACTTAGCGTTTCCATGTTACGATCTCATACTTGTTTCCTAAGTGGGAAACTTGTTTTTCAAATTTGCATCGAGAAGCAGATGATTTTGATTTCAATACTAATGACTCTGTCCTTATTTAGGGTCCTCCAGGTACTGGGAAAACTCAGACGATTCTTAGCCTTCTTGGTGCCATTATGCATGCTACTCCAGCAAGAGTGCAGTCAAAGTATGAAACCCTCTTGATGCTCAGTTAACACTGTCCTTGTCTGTCATGATAAGTATGCTTTCTTATGCTTCTCAATCTTGTCCATAACAGGGGTAGAGAGCATGCAGTGAAGCGTGGAATTCAGATGACCATCGACGAAAAGTATGGTTTTACTCCCATTTAAGATCTTTTAAATATTTCTACAATCATTGCTCTCATACCTAGGCCTGTGTGTTTTATTTGAAAATTTTGCAACGCAATGGGAAAACAAATAGTTATAGATTTTACGAGCAGTGAAACATTACCATACAACTTATCTCAGTTTTTCTTCTGTTTGAAGATACAATCACTGGGAACGAGCTTCTCCTTGGATTTTTGGTGTAAACCCCCGAGATGCTATTATGCCTGAAGACGGTGATGATGGTTTTTTTCCAACCTCAGGAAATGATTTGGTGAGTCAGGAGATTTTTATCTGAGACACATTGTAATAACCCTACTTATATATCATTCTCTTCTATGGTCAGAACCCTGAGGTGGTTAATGCAAGTCGGAAGTATAGAATACGTGTGCTAGTCTGTGCTCCATCAAACTCTGCACTTGATGAGATTGTGTTGCGGCTTCTGACTACGGGTGTGTGGTTTATTCCATACATTTTTTTCGTTCTTTGAAAGTTGGCAAATGTCTTTATATGTTATGGTTTCTTCACTTTCAGGTCTCCGTGACGAAAACGCACAGACATACACACCTAAAATAGTACGAATTGGTCTCAAGGCACATCACTCCGTCATGTCTGTATCGCTGGATCACCTTGTATGTATCTTGCCCTTGGATAACTATAATTTTCAAGACTATGAAGCAGACTTCACCATATATGGTCACTCTAGTCGGTTAAAATTAGTTTCCAAAATTATCCAGTAATTGATTAGATCTAAACACTCTTTTGCAGGTGGCACAAAAGCGTGGCTCAGCCATCGATAAACCAAAACAAGGAACCACAGGAACTGATGTAGATAGCATCCGCACTGCAATTTTGGACGAGGCTGCGATTGTATGGAGAAATCACTTTGACATTGATGTAATTTAAAGCGTTTCGTTATTCTTTCCCTGAATATCCCTCTGCTGTTTCTTTGCACTTTCAGGTGTTCGCTACCCTTAGTTTCAGTGGCTCTGCACTTCTTGCTAAATCAAGCCGTGGTTTCGATGTTGTTATAATAGATGAAGCTGCACAAGCTGTAAGCCTCTGCTAATACGTTGTGGACTAATGAATGCTCCTCGTAGTTCATTGCTGATGAAATCCGTTGTTGTGTACTTGTCCAGGTGGAACCAGCAACTCTTATCCCCTTGGCCACTAGGTGCAAACAAGTTTTTCTGGTAACATTCAATAAGATTCATATGATCAGTTAAAGGAAACTTCATTAGCTTTGAATTCCTTGTTAAATATCTATTTTTTTATCAGGTAGGAGATCCAAAACAACTCCCAGCTACTGTAATCTCAACCGTTGCTCAAGATTCTGGGTAAGTTCTTTAAACCACTCACTGCCTCCAAAACCTTTATCTGTTTATATGTCTCTCGCCTATGTTGTTGTATTGACACTATTTGGATTGCTATCTTTCCTTTCTTCAATGTAGCTACGGTACAAGCATGTTCGAAAGACTTCAAAAGGCTGGCTATCCGGTTAATATGTTGAAGACCCAATACCGGATGCATCCAGAGGTAGTAACATATTCTCATCTGGTTCACAAAGGTTCTCGACACCAGTCAAAGCTCTAGTTAGCTTAAAATTTCTTACTTTCATACGTTCTTAGATAAGAAGCTTTCCGTCAAAGGCATTCTATGAAGAGGCACTGGAAGATGGAGCTAACATTGAATCTCAGACGACTCGTGACTGGCATAAATACCGTTGCTTTGGTCCCTTTTGCTTTTTCGATATAGATGAAGGGAAAGAGTCTCAACATCCAGGAGCAACTGGTTCTCGAGTGAATCTAGACGAAGTGGAGTTTGTTCTTCTCATGTACCACAAGCTCGTGACCACGTACCCTGAGCTCAAGTCAAGCTCTCAGCTAGCTATCATATCGCCGTATAACTACCAAGTCAAAACTTTCAAAGACCGGTTTAAGGAGATGTTTGGTGCCGAGGCAGAGAAAGTGGTTGATATCAACACTGTCGATGGGTTCCAGGTCCAATATTTCTACTCTCTTTCTCACGTTTCAACATCAACTCTGCTCATAAACAAAACTAGAATGCATTAGATTCTGCTTTTATACCAATCTCAGAACTCAAACCGTAATCTTTTTTTTTTTTTTTTAACTCATCTTGATGAAACAGGGGAGGGAGAAGGATGTTGCAATATTTTCATGCGTCAGAGCTAACGATAAAGGAGAAATTGGTTTTCTCTCTAATTCTCGGCGTATGAATGTTGGGATTACACGAGCTAAGTCTTCTGTGTTGGTAAGAAAAAACAAAGAAACATTTCATAAAACTCTTCTCTGGCTTTTCTGCATATGTCTACCATCTTTCTCTGATTCATTCTCCATTGAAACTTGCTTATCAGGTTGTTGGTTCAGCTGCAACGTTGAAGAGTGATCCGCTCTGGAAAAACCTTGTAGAAAGTGCTGAGAAGAGAAACAGATTATTCAAGGTGAAAACTTTTTACTTTCCTTTTTGTGTTAAAAAGTATATGAATTTTTTTTTGTGCAACGTATTAGGCTCAAGAAAGAAGAGGTTGTTTTTTTATGGTGTTTTTGTTAGGTGTCAAAGCCATTGAAGAACTTCTTCAGCGATGAGAATCTGGAGACA